>BMAO01035726.1:0-13112 GCA_019973975.1 Trichonephila clavata | reverse complement strand
TTGGAACCACACGAATTTTCGATGGAGTCGTCGATATTTGATGTCAAAAGAATCCTGATCAGAGCAATCTTTGTTTATGGCTAATAATGCAGCGGACGTCAAAAAACCGTAGGGGCAGATTATGACACCACAACAGTACATTTCGTTGCTATTATGTGGATGAAGTTCTGTTGTCCCGTGCGCCTCTACCGTTTCTACTTGTCCTGCTCTCCATGGCTCATCCATTCACAATAGTATTAACTGTTTTGGTATTACGCATCTTCATGATACGAAAACCCACCTTCAGGTAGTCTATCATCCACCCCGAAGTCATTCTCATTTGGCCTTTTGTGTTTTTCGTGAGACTTTTAGTTAATTATTTTTAATGATAGTACTTTTTATGTTCACTTAGAGGTTTAGAGGATGATATGTGCCATTTATTTTGTATAATTTTCATTATTAACATATTCTAACCTGCTTGCATTTTCAACTAATATCGTTTAATTTACATCCTTCTTCCAAGATGTTACAGGTTTTACAAATAGCATTGTGTAGGATTCACTTAAACTCATTAGAAACTCATTAGTCTGTCGTTTCAGTTATTTTCTGGAATTATTTCAGAAACACATGGCGTGCCTTTAATAATTATGCCCAAACGCGTAGTCATGGTTGTCGAATAGCCTGGTGATGAGTGAAGAATCAGTCGAGCCACGCATTCGGATCGTGATTCCAACTGTTTTGTTATGCATTAAATTTGTGGAGATCCAAGAATATGATGTTGAAACGAGGAGAATAAGGTGACTGCTCATGTGTCATCATCATCACTTGAATGAGGTTCAAAAGTATAAGATCAATTACTAATAGCCCATATGTTGCTTCAAAGTACTATGTTAATGAGCAATTAATAATCACACACACACAAACAAACAATCTCTTAAAAACATATATTACTATAGAAGTAATATTTCATATACTAGCATGCAAAACTTAAGCAACACACAAATGCATTTTTCAACATACAAACATGAAATTGTTGAGAAGATCTTTTTGTGACCAGTAGAGTGAAAAGGTAGCTTGGTAGAATAATGATGCATATGCGAATACCAACATTATGACATTCGACGGGACGTCACGGCACTCAAACGCGTAAGAGGCAAGAGCTCAATGTGAAGGCAACTTAAGAAGAAGGAAGGACGAATTTCCAAACATTCCCTGTTAGTAAAAGTGAAATCGTACGTTCATACTGAGTACAGGAAACAACCAGGATGCCTTTGTATGCGATGAAAGGATCGGCAAGCTGGAGAGTGGTATAGTTTGACGAATGCTGCAAAGGAATTTTGAATTGATGAAAATGTAGTTTCAAGAGCTTGGAAAACCTCCCAAATGACAGATTCAGCTGTAAGATAGGTTGGCGGTGCTCAGCGAAGGAAAATAGAGGCAAGTGAAGGCTGTTACATTGTTCTGTAAAGGAAAAGAGACTGGAACCAGACATCAAGCTACATTGCTCAGAAGCTGCTTACTGCAACCGAACGATCGTGGCCGCGGTAGCCTAATTTCTAAAATTATTTCTGAGAAAACCGAATCATTCGACCGTTTTATAGAAACAAACTATTCACATAATTGTTATTGACCATTTGACAATACTAGACCAGATTTTACTTCCAAAATTTAGATATAAAAAAAAAATCGATTGGGTTCGTAATCCATAGTAATAGCGGATACATCTGAATGTGAATTAACTTTGAAAAAAGAGGAAGAAATAATTTCGCTCTCAATAATCGAGATTTAATTTCAAAACAAGTCAATTAATTTATTTTGGATTAAAATTAGAGGGGATTATCCCGTAATGGGGGCCAAAAACCTTTAAAATATTGTTATAATTTTTTGCGACTTATTAGTATGAATTCGAATTTGCCGCATTAACAAATATAAAAATGAAAAAAGATAGAAACTTTTAAATATAGATTACAAAATGTGAGAGTGGCATTATCCTTTTTACGACCAAATATAAACGAAATTATCAAAAAACAACAACCTCAAATTTTGCTTTAAATACATTCATCTAATGAATTCGTAGTTAATTACTCAATAAAGAATTTGTCGCCCATCCGGCATAGTGGTTAGCGACGCTGACTGCTGTGCCGTAGGGTCTGGGTTCGAATCCCGGAAAAGGCATAGATGTTTGTACATATATAGTGCATTCGGGGCATGGGGGTATTCTAAATAGCCGTCGATCCGCAAGTCCTCTGTGAGGTTGGTGGAAGTGGAAGAGAGGTGGGAGGTCCCTGACCACCCCCAGGGTGTTCTCCCTCAAAATTGGGGTAGAACCAGCCAAAACGTGCTGTCACCTGCATGGTGCTCAAAGCTACGGCTAACGACAGGCGTACAATCTAGCCTTATGCCATGATGAATTTCGTGGGCCTTGATCTGACTACGTCAGACAGGTGGCATTAGTCACAACACACGCACAGAATTTGTTGTCTTTGTCATACATATTATTTTATACAGCATTGAAAATTATCATCACAGACTATTTTACATAGTGTATTATAAATAAATAAAATACTTTTAAACTTATTTTATTGTTAATGTGCCGCCAAATTTTGAAATTGTTAAAAGTCTAGCGCTACAAAAAAAAAAAAAAAAAAAAAAAAAAAAAAAAATGAGAATTACCGACGTGTAATTGCATGCTTGTGTGTCTAGTCTAAGGTTTGCAATCCCGTGTCATATTTTCAATCCCGGGGTTTCGGGATTACATTATCCAAATCCTGGGATTAGGATTGGAATGTTAAGAATCCCCTAACGAATTCTCTTTGTAACCGCCAGAGGGCGTCTGAACACTATGTAAGTAGATACTTTTGTTTTTGTACACAATCACTCTGTACTCTGAACTCTGTACTTGTACGCTGAACACAGCTCTCCCAACTTGAAGGTGCCAGGCCTAATAACACTGGATAAATAAATTGTTAAGTTTATTGTTAACGATGGCTCTTCTTTGATGACTGAAATTAATTGCCTGAACACAAATAATAATTTTTTATGGTGCCGAAACCCGGGAACGAACCAGGGACCTTTAGATTTGGTGAAGTTTCTACAGTTAAATTATGGATTTTTTAAAGTGTTAGCAATATTTTCGCTTACAAAAGTTTTTGAACTACCGCAATCAAGAAGTATTCTTACATTTTGAGAATTAAATGCTGATTTAATCTCAGCTGTACATGTTTGCAGATAAACATTTTTAAAATAGTTGTTTTTTTGCTCTAAAAGAGAATTACTAATAACTGACGAATTGCATGTTTCATCTTTTTTTGAGTTACAATTTGAATCAATTTGGTTTGTATTTATTTCAGTGTTGCTAGTTTCGTTATTCTTTGGATAATTGGAATCTTTATTTCCTAAGCAAATTGAGCTATGGTGATTTTGGCGTTTGCATTTGAAACATGGAAATTTATTTGTACGGCATTTTTTACTTACGTGAAAGAACTTAAAACATTTAAAGCAACGATTAGAGTTTTTCAGAATTTTGATTTTTTTGTGTGGCGACATTTTACAATTTTGCGAGTCATGTGATTCATTACAAAAAATACACATAGATTGCATAACATTTAGAGCTGGGGCAGAGGGTGTATTTCTAACAAATTTTTTACTCTCAAATTTTTGATGAGTATAACATGGTATTGGGTTACATTTTTCATTTGTAATTAAAAGGGAAGTTTCACGACACTCTATTTCCTTTCTTAAAAATCGTATGAGATCAGACACATCAATTTCACAGCCGTCTTTTTTTGTCTGTGAAATTCTAAAACGAGATCACTAGGAATAAGTTTTAAAAGTATTGGTATTAATAAATGACCATAAGAACCCGAAGTAACATTCATGGAATCAAGATTTCTTACAGAAACATCAAGTTCATCATATAATTTTCTCAAACCACGGACATTTGAGGAATATTTTACACTTTCTAAATTCAAAATTTTATTCATGAAAGAATTAATTATTACATCCCTTTTGCCAAATCGCTCTTTTAAACTTTTAACACAATTTGTATAGTTCTCACTATTGAGTTCAAACCCAGAAACTACATTGGCTGCCTGGCCTATTAAAAGAGATTTTAAGTATGCAAATTTTTCCCCTTGTGAAAGGGAGTCATTTTTATTAATAGAGCTTTCAAAACTGTTCCAAAATTCTTGCCAGTTTTTTGGATCACCTGCAAATTTTTCGATAGTAAGTTTAGGCAACTTAACTGAATTTTGATTTCTCATTGAATAACCAGCTGAAAAATTTTCATTTTGAATTAGAGAATTATTTGATTCCTCCAAACTTTTAGTTCTTTTATCAAGATAACGCGAAATTCGTTTACATAATCTTAAACATTTTTCCTGATATTCCTCGCTCGCTGTAATTTCTTTTTCCATAGAATAACGAAACTAGCAACACTGAAATAAGTACAAACCAAATTGATTCAAATTGTAACTCAAAAAAAGATGAAACATGCAATTCGTCAGTTATTAGTAATTCTCTTTTAGAGCAAAAAAAACCAACTATTTTAAAAATGTTTATCTGCAAACATGTACAACTGAGATTAAATCAGCATTTAATTCTCAAAATGTAAGAATACTTCTTGATTACGGTAGTTCAAAAACTTTTGTAAGCGAAAATATTGCTAACACTTTAAAAAATCCATAATTTAACTGTAGAAACTTCACCAAATCTAAAGGTCCCTGGTTCGTTCCCGGGTTTCGGCACCATAAAAAAAATTATTATTTGTGTTCAGGCAATTAATTTCAGTCATCAAAGAAGAGCCATCGTTAACAATAAACTTAACAATTTATTTATCCAGTGTTATTAGGCCTGGCACCTTCAAGTTGGGAGAGCTGCATTCAGCGTACTAGTATAGAGTTCAGAGTACAGAGTGATTGTGTACAAAAACAAAAGTATCTACTTACATAGTGTTCAGACGCCCTCTGGCGGTTACAAAGAGAATTCGTTAGGGGATTCTTAACACTCCCCACCTGATAATTTTCTAAAATTATCACACTACACCAAATCCAAATTTTTGTGGGATTTAGGTCGCATAGCTAAAGTTATGCAAGGACGTGATGGACTTGTTCGATCCTGTGTTGTAAAGACTAAAAACGGGGAATTTAAGCGACCTGTGCAATTGATCTACCCCCTTGAACTCAGTGAAACATGAACTGAAAACTCTATGAACTATTTTATATATATTTGAACTCTAATCTATTATTAACAGTCAAAATAGCTCTCCCAACTTGAAGGTGCCAGGCATAATAACACTGGATAAATAAATTGTTAAGTTTATTGTTAACGATGGCTCTTCTTTGATGACTGAAATTAATTGCCTGAACACAAATAATAATTTTTTTATGGACTATTTACTAAAAATACGTACACAATGCCATAGTTGAAATTGCATAATAAAACTGAAAATATAATTAAAAATTGATTTAATATTATTTTAATGAAACAAATTAAAAATTAATTCATCATAAAAAGCAAATAAAAATAGTACTTAATGAAATTTACAAAAAAAAGCATTTCTTCATTTCTTGTGTTTCTGTAAATAATCTTATAAAAACACAGCTCCTCCAGCGTTTCATCATTGGAACGGCTTCTTATTTTTGTTACAAATGGTCCTGACGTAGAAAATGCACGTTCGAATTCTTTACTAGTTGGTATCATCGTCATTAAACAGGAGTATGTTCTTTTCAGGTAGTCACCACGTCCCCCTCCATTTTCAAAAAAGAGACATTTCCTTCTGAATTTTTGATGACAGTGTCTCAAATCTAATAGACTGCATTGGTGCATATACCTCTTTGATAACTTTATTTATTTCTTCTGCTACACTAAATGGTTTTTATGTATAAATTGATCCAGTCATTGAATCAGAATGTGAATACATTTCAAGTGTTACCTCATTTGAAATTGAAGATCCAGTTGCATGAGCTGTTAGTAGCGCAATGGAATTTAAAGTGTCTTAAGTCTTTCAATCAGGTCCGCTATTAATTAACGGCATTTAATTGAAGAAGGAACTGTGACAAAATCTATTCTTGTGATGTTGCTTATATTATTGTGTAAGCATTGCAGTGAGCCACTTAGATCTTTGCGATGTTCTCCCATACTGTGCATATAATATATATATTTTCATTTTGCACTTATAATTACGCAAACAAATTCTATGTAAATATTTCTTAAACAGAATATAAATGTTTGAAAAACTAAATTCTTAGAAATTTTTTTAAATATAATTCAGACAAAAATTAAATCCCGGAATTAGTTATTTTAATCCCGGGATTTCCAGATTAGAAAAAACATCGGGATCCAGGGATTTTGGAATTCCAGGATCCCGGAATTTGGGGATCCTGGGGATGAAAACCCTACTAGAAATCTTCCACAAATTCTACATGCCTCTGTCCAAGTTAGCTGACACTGGACATCCTGAGGATGGGAGAAATATCCGTTTTCTGACCCCACTCGCGATGGGGAGAAAAATTACAGATGAAAATAAGACATAACATATGAAATTTCACGGTTTAACATACACACCCTCCTCGAACCCTTCAAGATTCAACACGTACGAAAACTAACATTAGCCGTATACAGTACAAAAAAGTAAATAAGATACATTAAATGTAATACCGGATTCACTATACTTTGAAAAAAAATTCGAAATATAATTCAGACAAAAATTAAATCCCGGGATTAGTTATTTTAATCCTGGGATTTCGGGATCCCGGGGCTGCAAACCCTAGTCTAGTCGAAGACCAGAATTTATAAGAGTGCATGCCCAATGTCCAAATCTGCGTTTCTTTCGCTTACACCTTGCCGAATTTCTTCGTGTTTCTTGCAGCATCTAGTAAGATTAAAATTCAGACAGTAAAAATGAGTTATCTCTGTAACGTTGGCTCATTAGTAGAACACTCTCCGATAATACTTGTCAAGATTGACGTACGGGGACACCAAGCTGTCTAGACGTATCCTTGTATCTCTCAAAAAATACCAGCTATTCTTCTCTCAAGCCTTTCAACACATGTAAGCCGATTCGGAAAACGTCTTTGATGTCGCCACACCTTTTCTTTCTCCGACTTCCAGACAAACTTTAGACTCAATGTTCACTGTAAGGAAGCTCCGGTAAGCAATGTATTTTGTGTTGGGTTCCCCTCGCACATGTTGACCGCAAATGACTTGAATAAAGAGGAATATCAGCCTGTCGTGACATTGACACATCGTCAGTGTCAATGTGACAGAGCGATTTATCGCCCCCCCCAGATGTGAACAAGATACAGCGTCAGAGGGATCAGACGTGTCGGCCTATTGTCTCCAAGCACCAGTGGAATGGGACTAAAGAGAGGATAGTCGTATGCTGATCTGTTATGCTCTTCAATCAGAGGTGGTTGGGGTCGTGAAAGTGGCCATCCAGGGAGTTTAAAGGGCCGGCTCGAAAGCTGATGGAGGTTCTGGATTTCCTTCAATCTTGGGAATGACTTCGCTCTTCAGTTTTATTTCTCTTCAAAGACGCTCGATAGAGTTTATGATGGCAGCCGCACCTCAAGAGAGATGAACATTGCATATTCGTGTAAGACGGAGTGCCGAAGTCGGCGGAGCAACGGCTTTAATAAACTGACTTGGAACCAAAACTTTTCTACAGCGAAAGGCTGTGAACTTTGACAATTTAAAAATGAATAGACTGTTTTGTTTATTTATTCTGGAATAAAATGCCTTTTGGTGCTAATAGCTGAGTGATCCCTCATGCTACCCTGTTATGAAGTAATTTAAAGGGATCACGACGACGCTACATCACCAACGTTTAAATGATGGAATGAGGTAACAAAAATTTTGGGTAGGCTAGAAATAAGCCAGTCTCACATCCAAATTTGTAGAGAATTCAATTAAACGCCCAGCGCGTGTTCAATTTATAGAAACAGTTTCACGGCACCGGATCCGTCGAGATTAAGCCTGGTCAAGGCCGTCTAAAACTCACAATGGGCAGAGAAACCGCCATTTGTCCGTTATAGCGAGGAGGAACAGATTGCTACAGCTGCTCGCTCTCTCGTGAGTTGTTCGCGGCCAGAAGAACTTTAGTTTTTATGATTGGCTGTTTCCAGAAAACTTCATGAGATAGGGCTGTTAAGAAGTCTTATTGTTTGCGTACCGCTCAGTTTTGCGAACAGGAGAGTCCGTTTAAAATGGGGCAAAGATCATAGAGGTTTTAACATGTATAAATGGTGTAACATGTATAAATTCGCTAATGAGTTCCGATGCAGCCTAACAAGTATTTCTCACTGTACTTTCACATAGAGAGAACCAAGGATTATTTACTTGTCCTTCAATGTCCCTCGAAATTAACCATTAAAGTAGCGGAGTCTGGGCATGCATCACATAGGATTCTCTCACTTTCATGTCTTTGAAAGAGGTAGTGTGACTGCAGTAAGATATACCGATGAGGTCTCGGAATTCTATGTTCGCCTTTCCATAGGTGCAGTTGGCCTTATTTCATTTTAATGGATGACAACGTGAGGTCACATTGAGCTCATCTAGTTCACGAATTTCTGAAAAGTGAGTATATTCGCCCGATGTATATTGGCCAGCCAGATCTCTAGATCTCAATCACATAAAGCATGCCTGGGTCTCTCTGGGGAGGGCAATTGCAACTCCTCTAAAAAAACCATCCAAGGCCACAAAGCAGAGTTGCTGAACGAGTGGAACCAATTGCCACAGGAACTCATATAAGCTGCTTTATTTCTAGTATAAAATCACGGTGTGAGGAATGTATATCTGTGAGAGGGGACTAACCCATTTCTTTTGTTCTACACTGCAACCGCTGTTTCGTACCTTCCGACTCCGATAGGTGTTACACACGATCATGTGTGTGTATTATAAGTTAAATAATTTTTTGGGGGTGGGGGTGGGGTATTATTTTAACATTATGCACAAACCAAATCTCATTAAAATTTGTTGAGTAGTTTTTAATATAGTTCTAGAAAATCCGAAAATTCTCTTAGTTTTGAATACCATTGCACATTTTAGTATGAATATTATAACGAAGAGAAATACTCACACAAGTTTTATTTCAATTGTATTAATTTAAATAACAATTCCAGAACAAATTCTTTGCATATTTTTTGGTGACAATCTGCTCAAAAACTTTGATAGGAAATGTTTTTAGTTTTTCCCCTGTTTAATTATTCTGATTATAGTTAATTTTTTTTTCTGTTAAAATAAATAGTAACAACAATATTCTTTCTTTTTTCAGTGCAAGGCATATAGCTATGCTTTTAAATTCCTTCGAATTATTTATTTACTTTTAATATGCATCGCACTATTTAAAGGCTGTGGTAACCGAGTGAACTTGCACTAGTGTCCGGCGTTGTCGAGTAGTGAATTTGCGTCGCGTCCTGGCATGTAGAAGGGGTTGTTGCGCGGTCAATGTATTCCAAGTTTCGAGAGTGGGGTGTCAATCTCGGTACTTCAAAAGTACAAGATTCGTTGCTAGTTGTCCTAAGTGAGTGAATATTAACGTCCCACTGTTCAGCTACACGAGGGCTTTTGGGGACGGTCCGCGTATATTGAACCAACCAGTTGTCCTGATGTAGCTTCTGATTGTGACGCTAACCCTTTAACTAGTTTGCCCGTATGTTGTACGAGTACAGATAGTTTTCTTCTTTTTATCTTTCATTTGCAGATATTTTTAATTCTTATAGTGAGACTAGCCATTACCAGCCCGCTTTGCTGGGTATTTCATGATGCTATATGAATATATACTGTTTATATATATATATATATATATATATATATAAATTATTGATATCTTAGCATTAAGAATTCGATTATATTGAAAAATAGTCTTATAATTCTTGATTTAAAAAGGACAGAGCTTCCAAATAATAATTTCTAAAATTGAAGTAGAATTATTTTTTACTCTCCCTGAAAGTGGATTTCCACAAAATCCATTTTTATGGAATCTCTACCCAATAAAGTAAACATGCTTACCAAATTTCAAGTCTAATTCTAGTAGATCAAAAACGGAATTTTTTTTATCAATAAGCTCCAGTAACCACTTTTGAGAGTTGATTTCTATAGGGACCCGTTCAAATCAACAACAGAGACACATATACAAATTTCATAACTGAACATCTAGTAGTTCGAAAAGGGGTATTTTTTGTGTCAATACGCCGCAAAAGATTCCCTTCCCTCATAAGAAATGGCGACGGTAGCTCCGAGCCAGTATAGGATCGTGACTGGCATGTCATGAGTTCGAGCCCAGTACCGCTAAAAACCCACCGTGTAGAGGCGCGGTGTACGTTAAATCTGTCGAGAGCTCAACCATCCTCCCGTTGGTGTAGTGTGGTAGTTAGGAGAGGTGGTGCCAGCTCAGGTGTCGTCCTCGTCACTTGACCATGGTTCAATATTACGAGGTCCGTCGCCAGAAGCCCTCGTGTATCTGAACAGTGCGACGCTAATATTCACTCACTCACTGTTTGACACGAAAAGAAAATAAGTCTGTTTTAGATAAACAGTTACAGAAGCAACTAAGAAAGGGTACAGAATATTGCCGCAATGCCCTCAAACGTGTTGTAGTAGTAAACTCTTTGGCTATAAGAGGTTTAGCAGTTAGAGGTACCGAGGATAATGGTAATTTTATGGGTGCCCTGGAACTGCTAGCAGAGTTCGACTAATTCATTCGCGAGCATATTGAACAGCGAGAATTACGACCAAAATCGAAAATATCGTACTTATCAAAAACAGTAAATGAGCAAATAATTGAGATTATGGGCAAGCAAATCATTAAAACAATTACAACGCAAACAACAACGATGAAACAAAGTAACTCCCAGGGTGTTCTTCCTCAAAATTGGGGTGGAACCGAGCCAAATCGTACTGTCACCTGGATGGTGCTCAAAGCTACGGCTAACGACAGGCGTACAATCTAGCCCAATGCCATGATGAATTTCATGGGCCTCGATCTGACTTCGTCAGACAGGTGGTATTAGTAACAACAACAACAACCATTCAATTGTGATGGATTTGTCTCACAATGACCAACTTGCTATTGTACTACGATATCGTTTTCGGGGAAAAGCGCATGAAAAATATATCTCATTAATTAAGATTTATAGTCACACTGGCTTATGCACATAAAATTTCCGCGGGACAATGGTTGAGAATCACTGGCTTACGTATTCGACTTACAAGATTGACATCTTTACTTCGAACTAGTATTTTTACATTTCGTTCAATTGTTTTCAGGAAATACGACAAATATACAAATTTTCCCAATTTTGAACAGAGTATATATTTTCATTTCTTAAGGTAACACGCTAAAAAAATTATTATTTTTTAAAATTTCCTTAAAGATCGCCAAGGTATTCTTTCAGTGATAATCTCTGGTGGTACCTTGTTGGATGTGGAGAATCGGATCATTTTCAGCTATATGAATAAGGGAATAATAATACAGGGCAAGTCAAAAAATGAATATAGCGATTACAAACGGCTATAAATATTTGGTGAAAAAGAATTTATCGGTAAGATTTACAAAGAATGTAGGCGGAACTTCAAAATTTCTTTACGTAAAGTGCAGGTGCAGTGGAGTGGAGGCTTACGCAAACGTGAGTTGAAACTTCGCAACAAGGAACATGTTCATTTGCGGGCTTCTCATTATTGAATAATAGTGAATGCCGCTGCAGAAAGCATTTTGCGTGTTGGAATTTAACAATTGTCATTCTGTTATCACAGTGCAGATAGATTTCGTCAGTGTTACAATCAAGAACCACCAAATGCGAACATACGCAGATGGCATCAGCAGGGTCGTCTTAAGACTTCTTGAGGCCCTGGGCCCTACGCAAAAGTAGACTCCACATCTTACAGCTGAAATAGAATCAGAATGCACTGTCAAATACTCGTGCAAACAATAACCATTAAACAAATAAATGTGCATGATTTACAATAGCACAAACCGGCTTGACCGACTGCCGCCTTTTAATTGAAGGAGTAATCATGGTGTTGGTGGTAGGCCAGTAGCGCACACAAGGGGGTGTCTTGGGGGTCCGCCCCCCCCCCCCAAAGCCCATGAGTTTTCTTCGATTGAGAATATATATATAACGTAAAATTTAATTAAGTACTTGTAATTAACAATTTATTTTAAATAATGCTAATTATTAATTTAACAATTTATTCTTTACTACTTTTTGTTAGCAAAATCGACAAAATCAGAAGAATCATTTGGTGTTGTCTTGAAGTATGATACGAGATGGGGGGGGGGGACTTTCGACCATGGACCCCCCCTTGAAATTTTTTTTGTGTGCGCTACGTGGTAGGCCTAGGCCTATACATGGACGACGGTTATCACAAGTAGCCAGTTGATATATTGTTCATTCCCGTCCAGTTCTAGTCTGACAATTTCCAGTTTTTCAGAGGATACAACCGGAAAAAACATTTGATCGTTGAAATAATTCGAATCTTTTATCTTATTAAGACTGAATCTAGAACGAGACAAGACCCCCATTGTGGCCGAGGCCCAGTTGGCCCCTGCCTTAAGACGTCCCTGGGCATCAGATCTTTCCAAGAAACAGGATGCTTGTACAAAGTAACGGAAGGCCACGTGTTTCAGCGGAAAATGTTGAAAGCATTCGCCGCACGTTTGACCGAAGCCCACGGAAATCGACGTACGAAGGTAGTTTACAAATGCCATAAAAATAAGAAAGGCACGTTCTCAGACAGAGGTGAAAATGACATCGTACGTAATTAAATTTGTGCAGCAATTGAAACCAGAAGCTGCAGCAAACGTACGATCCACCGAGATCGTCGGACTTACACCATGCGATTTTTTATGGGGGGGTATATGAAAGACAAGTTGCATGTGCTTCTATGCATAAAACAAATGAAGAACTGAAAATAAGCATTTATAATGCACAAATGCTTCAGAATGTATGCCGTGAAATGGAGTACGCCTAGATGTTGTCCGTGTGACCAAGGGAAGTCACGTAGAACATCTATGACGTATGTATACAAAAATTTGAAGTTCCGTCTACATTCTGAGTAAATTTATCGATACATTTTTTCCATTAATAGTTATAGCTGTTTGGAATCGCTATATTCATTTTAGACTTACCCTGTAT
>BMAO01035725.1:0-53122 GCA_019973975.1 Trichonephila clavata | reverse complement strand
GGTCTTGTCATTTTAACGAAGGAAAAGCCACTTCTAACCCAATATAATCTTATATTATTTTCCAAATATTAATTGCTTATCCCAACTTACAAAGTGTAATAATAACTCAAAATTCATAGTTATTGAATTAGTTTTATTCCTTTATGCCATGTTTTCTTTGAATAAGCTAAAGAAATATTTATTTCTCTGTTGATTGCCAGTGACTTTTACTAAATAGACTTTTTTGAATTACTAAAAAATTATTCAACTATATCATGAGTTTTGTTACAAATTTTTCGAATATCATGTAGATATATTTCTCCTTCACCATTTATTTGTGCTCAATAATTCAAAAAAAAAACTACAATCTCTCTTTTCCTTTTTAGTAGAGCTATCAACAAAAGAATCATTGATTTAGATCTGCAATTTTAAATTTAATTGGCTTAAAACTTGAATTAATTTCTCGTCAATTGTAATATTAGAATATTTTCCATTCCAATAATAAATTTTTTTCTTTCAGTTATGGCGCATACGCATCGTAAGTATTCATTGTATTTGTTTAAACTATCATGTTACGATAATTTTTGTATACTTTTTAAATAAATAACTTATTTTAAGCAATTTATTACAAAGTTCAGTAGAAATGTTTTTGCTTCTAAGGATTTTATGCACATATTTAACTAAAATAAACTAAAGACAAATTTTATGAAATTTTTCAGAAATTAAACCTTTTTTTTAAAAACAAAATATCTTAAATCGGCATTTAAAATAAAGATCATTACATATTATTCATTATAGATAATAAAAAAGAATAATTAAAAAGTTCAAGAGCTAGCATACATGCTGTTCACAGTAAAAGTAATGAATCTTCATATATTCGTTAAATTTCGATTAATAGATTCAATAAAATTGTGTATAGTTTCCTCTTTATATGAAACACAAAATAGGGTTAAAATAACGTATTTACTCAAATCTAAGCTGCCATCTATTTTAAGCCGCATCGCAAATTCTCAAAATGTTGTAATCAGTTCTAAGCCGTTCCGCTGATTGTTTACGTATTTTTGAGAAAAAATGAAAAAAAAGGGTGGAAAAGATCTGTCAATATCGGATACTTAAGAATTAAAAAAAAAGAGAAATATTTAGAATTTAATAATAAATTTTTTCTCAAATTATTAAAAACTTCCAAATGCATACATTAATAGAAAATTGCTTTAACCATCAGTATTATGTTTCTGAAATTAATCGTCACACGAGTGCCAGCGTCATCATTTTACTACACAGTGTCGTCTTCCAGGCCATACAATATATTCGTTATGCAATATTTTTTTAAGAACGTATTATAGAAGAATGTAAAATATTTATTAAAGACTGTTGAACAATTACAAGGAAACATCATATCATTTGGTTTTCTCCATCAACGTGTAATTCACATCCGTGTCAAATTTTCAATGGCCGCTGCTCTGTTTCAGTTTCTTCTCTGCTTATAAAATTGCTAATTTTCCATAATTGCGTCATACGAGGTGTGACACACAAATAAACAAGACTGGTCCATTAAATTGTACGCACCAGAATCAGTTCTCCCCCCTCCCTTCTAGGAGACATTGACACCTTTAAAGTAGCTCCCTTCAACATTCACACACTTCTGCATTCGGTGCTTTTATATTGCTGGTAACAATTCTTCAACGTGGTTTTCGGAATGTGATACAGGAGATTCTCCGTTTTTCCCTGGACCTCTTCATTTGAGGTAAAATGAGTTTCCTTTAAGAAAGATTTAATTGTAGGAAATAAAAAAAATGTCGCATGAGGTCAAATCAGGAGAATAAGAAGGATGCTTCACTACAGTAATGTTCTTTCTGGTCAGAAATTGCTTAATAAATAGGTTCATGTGAGCAGGTGTATTGTTTTGAAGTTACGGCCATCCGTCACTCCCCTATTCTGGCCTTTTATTTATAATTTTTTTAAGAAGCCTTTTTAGTACTTTAATGTAGTATTACTGATTAGCAGTTGGACCACTAATGTGAATGAGAACCCACTCATATCACGAATTTTGGCAATATTTTGGTCTGTAACCGCTTACCTTGAGTGCCAATCACGTTCATCATCTACCACACTGTCCCCCCCTCCCCCATTAAAACTACTAATCTCATTCAAACGCATGTGCAAGTAATAAAGTTCCATCTCAATTTCAAATATTATCTCGGTTAACATTTGAAGTTATTTAAGTTTCACAAGAATCTTGAGGTTGATTCGACATTTTTCCGGCAGAATCCGGTTGCACGTTTTCACTCAATGCCGCAGTACCTTTAACTGGCATGATCAATTAAGGCGAAACTTTGCCACACAGATAGAGGAGGAGCGTGGGATGGCGTCATCAAAACATTTGTTGCCAACTATATTCTTTTTTTTCAGTCTCGTTCAGTCTATTCTTAGTCTCGTTTTTTTTGCGTGTGTATCACACTTTGTACGAACTCATCTCGATATTATTAGCAATATATTTGATTTTTAGGTGTTTAAAAGAAAAAGCATCAACAAAGCACTTCCGAAATACGAGCAGGCAATGATGTTAATGGTTAGACTAAATGCTGGAGATAATCTGCGGAAAGGGATAACTCATGTTAAAACTCCAGTTCATCGACCCCTTGGCGATGATTATTCACGCCAGAAAATTGTTGTAACCCTCCCACCCCACCCCCCCCTTGTTTTTTGTAAAAAAAAAGTGTTTTGTCTGCAAGATGTATGAAACCATTTGAAGCAAATGGCGGGTGATATAATCAGCTCTAAACTAATTTAACAATAGGTAATTTGTAAATTATTATCAGACTCGGCCACGCGTTTCTGTGGGTTTGTTTTAATACGTTAATTCACACAATATTATTCTAAGCTATTCAATGCAGTCAAATTAATCTTCGTTCACAACTTCGGAGGGTTGAAATAAAGTATAAAACAACATAATGATTTTAATTTTGCATTTTATTCATTTCCTATCAGAGTATAGTATAATGCATGAATTAAAGACGAAGTTGTTAAGTAAGAACATATGAAGATTTAATTTTATAAATGTGGTGAATAACACTGATTTCTTGCAATTTTTAAAATTATTTTTAAAATTTTAAAGCATCACAATAAAATTTATTATATAACTAATCGCTTATCGGTGCACAATATAATTCTGTAAGCCCCCTCCCCGCCTTTTGCTCATTCAAATAGATTCAACAGTTTCCACACACGTGAGCATGTAACATCTAGTTACCCATTCGAGAAACATGAATTTTCTAAGTCTAGGCATCATATGAATATTGTTTGGAATTTAAATTCATTTATGTTCCTCGCGAAAGAATAAAAGAATCGTGAATTGAAGCCTTTTGAAAGGTATTGGAGATTCTGAGGGAATATATCAGTTGGGGGAATATATCAGAGGGAATACATGACAACAGATTCCGTAGCAACAGAACCGAATTCTCGTTTAAACTTTACTGTCAAAATGCTTGCTTCAAGATGTTCCCAGTAATTCTTTTGATGATCAAACGTGCACCGTTGCATAATCTAAGTGGATTTAAGTTACGCAGCAGAAAAACCAGGGAACCAATCTTTGACCAAAGATTGTGTGGTGACATTCCTAATACATATACAGAATTCAAGAACTTGAAAATTTTCGGTCGGAATATTTACGGTTTTATTTTTGTCAACAATAGTGTCGACTGATTTGAAAAGCATTAGATCACCTGGCAACAACTCTGTATCTAGAAGTTTATTTCATAACAAAATCAATTTTTTTTCTCATTAAGTAACAGAATTACAGAAACAATAATTTTCTAGATAATTACACAGAATATCCGGGAAAAAACTTTCATTCACTTCCCTTTTGTCTGAAGAACAGTACAAAAAATGTCTTTCTATTCCATGCATTATGTCCTCGCGTGTTTATGTTCAGTCGAAGTGTTTCCACGCCATAAAAACAATTGTTTTAAGTATGCGTTAATCTCGTGAGAAAAAGTCTAGGGATGAATGACTGTTAATGTTTGTGTTAATGCGGTGAGTCTAAAATACCGTCGACCGGAATTAACCGGCAAAGTCACGGTAATTTTTGGAAAGTGATTTGAAAATCGGATTCCACACATCGAAGTACGCCGGACACTTATTTTTCATGCATCTTGGTTTACAATATTTGCTTCCACAGACACATGAGCATTGCGACATTTTGCGAATTTTCCCTTTTTTTGGATTCTTCACACTTCCAGCAGTAAAAGAATTATGGCATGATTAATTGAAATAAAAGCCCTCCTATGTTTTAAGTTGGACGAAATGACACAAAGTATGCAAAATTATTTTATGATCGGTTGAGCAGTTTCGGGGTCCATAGCGGACGAACACCGTGACATGTAATTTTTATATATAAAGATTAAAGTTGTTTTGTTGTTATTAACTTTAATTGAGTTATTATTTGAGATTTATTTATGGACTAAATAAAACGAACCTGCAAAATATCGAAAAACGCTTGATTTAGAAGTCATTGATGCGAATGATCAGAATGGACGGTTTAATTTTTTTTTAAAGGGGTGGAACGTCAATGTTCTTTATCCAACAGATATTTTGCCCTCGATTTTAAGCAGCAACTTATTTTAAATAGCATAAACACTGAAAAAATAGCACAGCTTAGATTAGAGTAAATATGGTAAATAGGTTTGGAATATATCACCAGAAACACTAATAATGTTTGAAAACATGAAATGTCACAGTTCACTTTCCATAAGCTAAAAATAGTCAATTAAATATTTCATAATGTCACTCCATATTTATTACATTTCTTTCTGCTTACGAGGAACGGGTTTATAAATATTAATTATGATATATTTTTCTTCTCATATGAAGAGAAACCCTATGTGTAATCGATATGACTGTGAATATTTTGTTGAAATGATTGAATGTTGTTTTTGAATTGAAAATTAAAACTAATATTTTCTTATTTTACAGACCACAGAGTTGTTCACAGTAAGAATATTTCAAACATTTCTAATGAAACACTTATTATTTTTTATAAAAATTTTTACGTTCATAATAAGAAATGATATTTCTCTGAAAACCAAATTATATTTTTATGTAAGACAGTCAGTCAAATTAATTTGTAATTTTATTGTATTTTCAGCAGAAGATGTGCCTCAGGATGAGAGTGGAGGTAAGTCTTTTTCCTCGTTTTAATATATTTCTTCATTAAACTGGTTAAATAACAGGGAAGAATCAACAATAAAGAGAGTTTTCATGTGGTTTAAAATTCTGTATTACTTTTGACTTATTAAGCATAGAGAGAGAGAGTTTCCTTGTATTTTTTATATTTATGAGCTCCAGTTTTAATTTATCACACAATTAGAAGACGCTCGTATTGTGTAGGAGTTTTACCTAAACAATTTTGAACACAGGTCATTTCATTAGGAATGAAAAACTTTCTTCATAGTAACACTTCTACACATTTCCAGTCACACTAATGATACCACCAGTCAAAAGGTAGAACAATAACTTTTCGCAGAGCAGAATGAGGTGAGACATGCAGGAAGTGATATCAATTATGTTCTTGAAGGTGTTCATTGGGATGTTGAGCCATGTAGACTTCTGTGCCGTTGCAAGCAGTGGTGGATTACACAGTTGAGGATCCATGACGCGAATGGCTTCATGGAGAGGGTGACAGAGATTCTCAATTGAATTTAAGTCAGGTAAGTTCTCTGGCCTGGAGAGACCGGTAAATTCATCCTGGTACTCTTCAAACCACGAACGCACCAGGCTCTTCGCATTGTCCTTCTGGTAGATGCTATAAAGAAAATAAAGCTCATACAGGTTTGGACATTTTTCTCCCCCCCCCCCGCAAGGATATAATTATACTTGCATTATTCCATCGGGCCTTCTACAATGATGAGTGAACTTAGAGAATGCAAGAAAAAACATTCTTCGGACCATAATGCACCAGTATGGACAATTCTGGCAATGGTTACAGTATGCTTGTTTTCAGAGGTTTCACACCATATACGCGAGCGTCCATCTGACCGATGGAGCATGAAACGTGATTAATCGGAAAACGCTACCTGGCGGCACTCAGGGATCGTCCAGTTAGGTACTAACATGAAAATTTAAGCCTTCGTTGCCGATAAACAGCAGTCAGTATAGGTACATGAGCTGGACATCCACTTTGAAATCCCAGACGCAGCAACGATCGCTGGACAACAGTTTGGGAGACTGTTGGTGGCTCCTTTGTTCAAATGAATGATCAGTTTCTTAACCTTAGCACGTCTATTAGCCCGAACTCATCTCTGCAGCCGTTGTTCACCTCTGTCATTCATGACCCGTGGAGCACCACATTTGCCACGTCGCTTAATTTGGACCATTCCATTTTGTCATGCATGGTATAATTTTACCACGGTGGCACGTGAATAGTTAAGAAACTTAGCCTTTTCGGAAATGCTTCCACACTTGGCCCGAAAGCCAATGACTATGCCCATTTGGACGTCTGATAAAACACTCCTTTTCTGCAAAACGAACTGCGTTTGCATCGTTTTCCGAAGCCCTCACTCCTTTTATATAGGTTCCACTGCACTGGGCAGCCACCGCCTTCTGTGATGGTTATGTAACTTCAAAGTCGAAAGTACGTGGTGGTCATATTAATGTGTATGAAATGTATATGTGTTTCTATAATGTATAACTTATAATGTAATCCTACTGCTAATAATGCTGCAAAAGAAATTGAGAATAAAATTTTTGCTGAGAATTTTAAAAAATGAAACACAAATAATGTCATTTATTAGATTTAAGCTTATTTAGTAACATGCCTCTTCATATGCACCTATCACACGTCCATAAGCACCTCTGCATAATATATGGAGAAATATTAAAACTGAGAATATTGATAAAAATAGTTAGAAAAATTATCCTGAAAAGTTAAACACAATTTTAATAAAAAAAACATCATCATCTGAGTACAAATTTTCTGGTGAAAACCAACTGTCGGGAATTCCTTTTAAAAACAGTGTGTCACATATGCAATCTAAAAGCTCTCTTTTTCCCACAAACATAAAACCTCTCAAACCAGAACATTTATTTTCTCTCTCACAAGTTTTTCTCTATTTTTAAAAAATACCTGAAACTTTCAATCTTTCTTTTTTTAAAAATAATTTTCTTATATTGACATTAACTTAATATTTATTTTGTTGTTCTCTTTAAAAACTTATTAATAATCTTAAGTACCCCTTCTCTTTCATTTTTGATTATGTAGAAAAATGCAAATCCTCTGAAAATTGTGGAATGGATATGAAGTACAATCAAATCAATTCGTATTCAATTAATCACCTAACTCTATTTAAATGTAGCTAGGTATCAGACTAGAGTCAGTTTTTTCTTCCATCTCACCTACATTTAAGAACATAATAGTGTTATTGATAGCATCAACTTCCTAACCCACACAATAACACTAATTAAAACTATCTAATCACATATATGCAGTTGTACTTTTTGTAAATATACTGATAATGAGAAATTTTTTTAAAGATAATATTAAAGACATAGAGATGAAAGAAAACTTTGTATAAGGCATTGCAATTTCGTTTAAAAAACTAAAATAAAAGCTCTATGTTTAGTATTTTAAGGATATTGAAAAAATAAAAAGAAGCATAAATTGACAGCTACTCCGATATTTAAACAAACATTTAAAGAAATGACTTTTTCTTTTATAATTTTTATACTAAATACAGTTAATTTTATGCCATTGCCTTGAATTTAAGTTCTTTCCACCCTCATGCATGAGGAAACTGGACTGCAGTGGAATGGAATCAGGTCGTCTTTAGCGACGAATCCAGATTCAATCTCAGCAGTGATGGCAATCGTGTTCGTGTGTGGAGACCCCGTGGTGTACGCCTCAAACTTGCCTTTGCTTTACAGCAACACACTGTTCCCACAGCTGGTGTGATGGTATGGGGTGCCATTTCCAACAATACAGGGTCACCCCTAGTATTGATCCGTGGCACCATGACATCCCAGCGGTATGTCCATGACATCCTGCAACTACATGTGTTGTCACTCATGTAACGGCTGTGAGGAGCCATTTTTCAACAAAACAATGCTCGGCCTCACACGGTAAGGGTGTTACAAGGCTGATTCCTTACTGTTACTACCTTTCCTTGACCTAACCGATCCCCAGATTTGTCTTCAATCAAGCCTATCTGGGATCATTTGGGAGGGTGAGTTGGACATACCACAAGTTTGAATGAACTAGAGGCAAGGTTACGGTAAATATGGAAAGAAATGTCTCAAGACATCATGCAGAACTTGTATGTCTGAATGTCCTACAGTATCGCATCGTGCATTCGCGCTAGAGATTGTTCAACAGGATATTAAATCCTCCGTTCTTTTGCCTTTTTCTCTGAAATAAATGATCAATTTCTTTAATTCCCCAAAAATTTACTTACATCAAAATAGTCATTACGTATGTAAAATTTCGTTTCATTTTCATGACTTCTTGGGGCGCTAATTTTTTTGTCAATGAATGTTTCTCATTGGAATTGTTTTACCATCACTTAATTCTTTTTCAATTCTTTTTACATAGGTTTTTTTGATGGCTTAGCACATGCTGCAGATAATGTTGCCAGTGGTATCTTTGGATGAAGCTTACAATTCGAAAGACTTCATGATTTTTTGAAAATAATATATTCAAAATTTGAAAACTTAAGATAATAATCGAAGTAGAATGTGAAATAAAAATAATAATTTGCATACATTGTAGTTGCTTTTCTTTTTTATAAACTTTAGTATTTGAATAAAAATGAAAACACCTTTTATGTATTTTAAAAATAATTCAGCAAGTCAAAAAAATTAACAGATTTTTTTTAAAGCACTTACATAAGTACGTATATATATGTTTGTGTATAACCATTAATCACATACTAAATATAGTCAAAATTCTAAGAGAGCTGAACATTGAATAGAAATGGAACAATGCAGTGCAGGTCAAAGTAAGAGAGCTACATTTCCATAATTGCAAACACATAACCTTAACAATTGAGACACTGTAAAGATAAATATACTTTTTAACACTAGAAAATCCGGGATCTCATTTGTAGACCAAATCTTTGAGAATCACAGTGCATGATTTCTTAATTAGCTTGGATGGCGCGTTCAAGGTCACATAGTGAAACACATAAATACTATTCGTTACACAAATAATAAAACTTGAATATTCATCGATTACCTTAATATTTTAAAACTGCAAGTATATACTTCAAATACCATCGAATAAATGTACACAAATAGAAGGAAATACACATTATGCTTTAAGAATATGAATTACTTCAAAAACTCAACCACAATTTTGTGAGAAACAACATGACATTGACAGAAAATTCCTTGATTTTTACAATTATTTCCTTTAAATGGAAAAGATAAAAAACAGTACCTTCTATGTTTGATGATGACGCAATCTTCTAGCGGATAATAGTTGTTCACAGAAGAGATCTTGTTTGCTAGAGGATTTTTTTCCCCGTAGAATATGGTAGTATGTTAAGAGAGGCCAAACCATCTCGCGCTTTTTATATTTCTATCACCTTTTTATTTAATTTGAGCTTTGAGCCAACTATTTTTTTTTTCAAAGAAGAAGAAAGTTAGGAGTTTAAGTTAATAGTCTGATTAACTTTCGATTCTGATCGATATTTAAAAAATATTTTAAATCAATACTGGAGCGATCCCCCAAATATTTCTGTAGGAATCTAACCGAAATCTTTCAAAAGTTAGATTCTTCAGATAGCGGGGTTTTTATTTGACAGAATGTCTAGGGGTTTTTACAATGCATGGGTGAACATTGAAAAATAGAGTAGAGAACATGGTTTAAAGAAAATAAATAATTTATTACAATTTATAGGAGAGTATTTACATGGGGAATAACTAAAAAACAGAAATTAGGACATGCAGACATTAATATAGGAAAATTTATATAGGCAAACATTAATATAGAAACTTTAATGTAGGATGGATAGATAGTCAGTCCCTTCTGGGAAGACGTTAGAGATTAAATAAAACTCACTATGCGATGTGCTGGTGACTTACCGCCTGATGTCGGCAAAACAAGCGTGAACGCGCTAAAACAATGCTTCCTAGTCGATGGTTAGTGGGCCTCTGACGAAAACAATAGTATCAGAGTTTTAATACGCACTCTAGATAGCGTTGATGTGGAATGCTGTTTTGAGTAACATTGCCGTCCTCTGCAAAGGGATATGATCTAACCTTTTACAAAAAAGAGAAAGTTCTACAGGATATCGTATATATATATATATATATATATATATATATATATATACACTGGTGTCCAAAAGTTTAGCAAAAATCGTAAAATGCGAAAAACAGAGAGTAAATATTAATAAAATTATTCTAAATTTCTTGCGGATATTGATTGGGTGAAGAAGAAACTTTGGGTTTATGCAAAAATTTTCAGTCGACTACGTCCTGCGCGAAACACCTGCGCATGTCGGAACGCGGAGAAACCGATTCACGCAGCATAGGCAGTTCAGACAAGTTTCGAGCAACTGCTGGGCGAAGGAACGTTTTTGACCATCAAAAAGGTGAATGATGGAACAAAGGCACCAATTGGACATATTTACGAGAGGAAGAATCGTTGGAATGCTGGAATCCACACGATCACATACCGAAGTGTCTCGAATTCTGAATATGGTCTGTCTGTGATCTCACGACTGTGGTAAAGGTTTCAAAGAACGGGAGATGTTACCCGGACACCAGTATCAGGTCGACCAAAAGTCAAACCCCCCCGCCAAGACCGATACCTGGAAATAAGTGCGCGACGTCAGAGGGGCAGTATTGCCAGAGCACTGGGTTCGGCGCTCGCAATCACCACAGGAATTTTTATTCCTATACAGTTTTATTTTAATGAAGCATTACATAAAAATATACTTAAAAATATATGAAATATTACACATATATAAATGGATGCTTGTATATTTGTATATATAAAATATCTTCACACCAACACCGTTCAACCGATTACAATGAAAACTGAGATGTGCATTATTTTTTGTGCAGAATTGTTTTGTGCAATCATCTGTGTTGCAGCTCCCCACCCATGTTGTGCTACATCAAAGCAACTTTTGCACCGTTCAATCAATCGCCAAATTTACAACGTGGTCGCCAAAAATGATACCAACTTGGCTCTATTACCAACATTTCGCTATGTTTCCATTGAATCGCTTTCATAATGTAAGGAACGGCGTTGCTTGATAATATTATAATTTTAACATAAAATAAATACAGCCGAAAGAAATAGCGTATTACACATCCAGATATCAATTGTTTTACACTATTTTAAGCATTCATTACACAAAATTTGTAACAATGTGTTACTTTTGCTGAGCAGAGATTAGATCAAGAAGGTGTTTTCAAAAATCGAACCACAAGACAGTTACGTAAAGTTTTATATATATAAAAAAATTATTATTATCAGTTATTACCTTTAAACTTAAAATTTAACAAATTTCGTTTTTTTCTTCTGCAGATGAGATATGCCAACAGTTTTTTTTTTTTTTTTGTTTAACTTGCAATTCACGTAAAATCAACTCAATAAAACTTATTTATCCTTCAATCTGTATTTTTTAATTTTTCAATTCACCGGTGCGAAGAACAAGTATACCAATTAATATATATATATATACATAAATATGCACATTCGTTATTTAAAATAATAAAATAATACGTTATTTAAAAAAAAATATATGTAATTTTTTGTTGAGAATATTATTGTTTTGAAATAAGATTCCTCAAAAACTAAATATATTTTAAGAACTTACAAATCAAAACTATTTAAGCTAAGGCAATAACAGCAAACATTTTTAATTTGCCCAAAACAAGCTTCAGCTAAAAGTCAATCTTAAAATAAATCTATCCGGAATACAAAAGTTCAACTGTTAAAGATGGTGCAAACGTAAATGTTAAATAACGATATACTTTAAACACAAATAATACTTACAAAAGTTTATGAAAACTGTGGATCACATAATTCATTACCAATCAACGGCGGAATGTGAAATACGTAAATAATTGCAATATAATACATTTTAAACTATGGTTTGTGTAATAACAAAAAGGTTGAAGAAAAAACAAGCAAATGTTTCGAATAATCACAAATTCAAACTTTTACATGTTGCCATTCAGTCTCGTGAAAAAGTGGTGAATAAATTCTTGCAAGATTGATAACGCGCGAGTAATAGCAAAATATTCAAAAATAAAGAAATTCACAAAAGTAGTTTTAATCTTCACGTGCGCATTTAGGAATTTATACAAGTCTGAAAGCAAGATTATTTACCTATCACTAGAGAGAATAATGTATGAAAGATTAAAGAGAAAATAAAACTATACAGTTTAAAGATTTTAAACCTTTTTTTTCCGTCTTTCTCCAGCCATTTCTTTGCATATTAATAGAAATCCAAATTTCTTAAGCGGAAGCTATTCAACTTCATTTAGCGCGATTGTAACATAACTTTGAAAAAACGCCCAATGATAAAATCCGTAGCAAATAAGTTTTTTTTTTAAATAAAGCCCCCGCACAAAACAACAGGTATTAAAATGGATGTTGGTGGATATTGTTATTCAATGTTCCGCTTGCTGATCATTGGGTGTAATTACATTTAATATACTATAAACCTATATTAATCCTGATGCAATCTCTTTAAATTAATTTTGCGTTCTTTTCCTAAGGTTTTCTCTATGAATTTTTATTCATTGGTTTTATTCTTGTGCTTAAAATTCTATTCAAATTGAAATAAATACAGTTATAAATTTTTAATCACTGATATTTCGCAATATTTTTTTTCTTTATAGATTTATACATTTTATGACAATATATTTCATTCATATTTTGTTCTCATTTTTACTTGATTCAATCGTTGCCATTTTCACTACTTTGTGGGAAACATTCTTTAATATATATGAGCACCTGCGTTCATAAATATTTAGAATGCTAACAAGCTGCATGAAGTAAATTTATTTAAAGTATACACTGTAAGAATTTTCTTAAGTAAGTTATAACATTTAAAGTATAATATGTCATTGCAATATTTTTGCACAATATTTTTTCATTAAAAAAACAACTAACTATTAACATTGTATAAATCAACTACCTGATTTTATTACTATGAGTTTATTTTTTTTAATGCTTCTAATTAGTATTGAGATAAAAATAGTGTGCTGTATCTTGTGTGTAGCATTTTGTAGTTCCTATTAAGATTGGTTGTAAAAATTATAACGGGTGCAATCTAATCGCATCCTTGCCTAGAGGTGTGGAGGAAGTGAAGGATTTCTCGCCATAATACTTTTCAACTATTTATGAAACACACAAATTATCAACAGACACAATTCTATAGATTCAAACCAGAAGAGATGTTCCTAATAAGAGTAATAGGAGAATAAATCACGAGAAAACGCAAAATTATGAGGACTTATTTTGATCCTCCTTTTTTGGGATCCATCTACTACTCTAAATATCTTAGTTATAAATCAAATATGGGGACCAATCGTCACTTTAATATCTTCAACTATCTAATCTCTGAAACGCGCTATCAAATATGCAAATACCTGATAGGTAGTAAATTATTATCCTCGTAGACAGATTTTCTACATCTCAATGAATATAAAACTCCGTCTATCAATCTAACTAGCTAGAAAACCTAGAGTACATATAACCAACCTATTCTGCATATCTCGGTTTCTTTTTCAAAAGGGTTGGTTGTAATTAATTTCAATTAATAGCCCAAACATTTCCCAAGAAGATAAGATGAAAGACGCGTATACATCCGTCACAAAACTGAATACAGTGAATTGTGTTCATGTAGATGGCAGAGCTGAAGAAAACATCAATAACATGTATTTAACTCGGCACTTCACGCGCGAAAAAAAACGAAAATTTCATTATATGGGTGCTTCATGTAGAAGATTGTTTAGATTTTGCTTTTACTGTAAAAATTGCAAACACAGGTGAAAAAGGACGAAATGTAGGAAATACAATATGTTTGTTACACTTTTCAGACGTAAATTTAGTTTTTCTATTCCTTTTATTAGGGCATTCAGTACATTGTTTATAACCTCCTTTAGTATTCGTCGCGAGTGAGTTCGATGTTTTCACTGGATCTTAATTTTTTTAAAATTTTGTAGAACGATTACTGGTTTTTACATTCGTTATATTCTTCTCTTAATCGAAATCCAAAACACATCAGAAATCAGCCTCTGGTTCATTGCTTAGTAGGTGGTTTCTTACTTAACAAAATAATTTGCGCATTTATTGTCGCAACGTTCCACAACATAAAACATATAGTCATAATCTAACGATTACATTTTCTAGCCATTGAATATGATATAGTCAATTTACCTAGAACGATAATTACTCCTTCAGTTAAATTATATGGATAGATTTTAGCAGCCGAATCATACTTGCTATTATACTCTACATCATTCGAAGCTTCCTTGTCATTCCCGCAAAAAAACTTTCTTCATCTGAAAATATTGTTTCATATATTTATTAAATACTATATATATTAAATATCACACTTCTTCATCATAACTACAATAATGCGCCATTGCATCAGAAAGAAATTAAAGCATACTCATGTATTTAGAACTGTAACAGTGATTCACGCGCAGGATATCACATACTCGAAGTGGCGGTATCCTAAAATGTATATTCATAATTCGCCTACAAGCTAAGACCCTTCAAAGGAATGGCTGTAAAGTTAGCTACACGAGGAAGTATTTATTTTCGAAAAAGGTTTAGATGCATTCTTAAAAAAAGTTAGGCTGTGGATATGACATACATAACCTGCGTGAAAAGTGTCGGAAAAATAGCAGCGTGTTTCACACGGGCTGTTGGTGATTCCAATTGCCCATATTTCATAAATGGTTATCAATATTGAATAAACAGTCTCATCCATGGTGGACCACGCAACATGACTAGTGGCGTTGTTATCCTGGAAGTAATAATCTGTAAATTTGCGACAGCGTAGGAAGAACTCATTGTTGTCTAGAATAGTTTTGGTAGGAATCTAAGTTCAGCTTACCTTAAATTAGGATCAAGGGTTACAAACCATACCACGGAACACCCCAAACCACGATTTTTTGCTCTTCCAAACGTACATACCCTCACATATCCCTCACTGCATTCTGTGAAAAGGCGTTTTCCAGGTATAAACCGAAATCAGACACTGTCGTCTGGTTGCTGGAGATGGAAACTTGATTTATTATTTATTCTAAACAAACTTTTTCTACGCTTCTATGGTCCAATTTAAAAGGTTTTTGCACAATCTCAATGGGACAGCGCAGTTGGATTTCTTTATTAAAGATTTATGGGTGGCAACAAGGCCATGGGAACTAAGCAAATAGGCTACCTGATAGATGCTAAGTATCGGAACAGCAATCTTGGATGCGTGTTGAATCTTCTGCAATATGTGGGGCATCGTATTGGTGCAGTTTTTCCGAATTTCTTAGGACAGCTCTTGTCGATCTCTATCTCTAAGATTTCAGGGTCTGCCGGATAGAATCACATTCCATCAATCATCACTCATACTCCACTTTTTAAGCACAAAAGCCATTGTCAATTTTGGAATGTTTAACTCACTAGATATGTCACCTAAGAATCTACTCGCCTATGATATCCGACAATTACGCTCTTCTCGAGGTCAGACAGCTATGGATTTCGTAGCATCTTGCATGCGATTAATGCCAATGCTGTTTCCTAAGCGATACTTATATACAGAAGGCTTAACATAAATAAGGGCTGCAGAAATCTTCACTTCATGTGTGTCCAAATACTTATTAGTAAGTGCATATTGTTACGTATGTGGGTAATTATTTAGTAGGAAAAATCGTTTTAAGATTCTTATCACTGTATTTAATCATATTATATTGAAAAATAATTAAATATAAAAAATAAACCACTTATGTAATTACTTTCCCTTCAAAAAGAGTTATTTTAAATCCAAATTTTGTTGTGCAATTATGCTTCTTGCAACAACTTCATTTTATAATAATTAGCATTCCAAAATATATTTTTCTCATCATTTTAAGCACTTTGTATTAATAAAGGCCCTCATAAGTATATTTAATGTATCAGATTACAACCGAAACATCATGTGGAAGAAATTCCATACAAAAAATATATTAGAAATGTTATTATTTCTCCTTTAAAAAGTATGCTTGTAGAAATGTATCATAACTGGCTGATGTAAGCTTCAAATATTAATTTTCAGCCTTCTTCCGGATGTGCACTTTAGTTACTATACTTTCTCCCTTCATATGGATTCAATTTTAATTCTGACTAATCATACAAATTATCGAACTTTAGTTAAAGTGTGCGTAAGCATGGACAACGAACGTAAAATCTATGTAAGTAGTATAATTCAAGATAATAAATATGTTTTTAGACATCCTGCACGTAAATAATGTCATACAAAGACAATTGAATAAAACTGATGTTCCACTTAACGCAATCTAATATAGAAGACACGCGAGGAAACGTTTTTCAATGCTTTATGAGGTTTAAAAGGACTAATATTTTGGTAAAAGTGTCAACATTCCTGTAATGTAATATATTATTTGTCGAGTTCGTTTTCACTACTCTGATTTTATAAATATTGCTAAATAACTCTTTAGAAAAATCTTTCATAATAATTGTGATAAACAAATACCTTACTGAGTGACAAATATATATATATATTTTTTAACAATTTTGAAAAAAAAAGGATTAAAAAATGAAGAACTTTGAAGAAAGTGACTATTTTTTATAAAAAATAAATATGTACAAAGCTTTTTTACGGAAAATAAAACGACTGAAAATTCAAAACCCTAGGACTTATCGCTTGCTATCTCTCTTGTACATTTAAAGTTAGAGCCAATTATTTGGGTTCTTAACTAGTTCTGACACATTTTTGTACACTTCGAAATAAGTCACGTAAAAATTTTGTAAACATTTATCAGTTTTTGTTCTATATTTACGACATTTTGCGAAGGCTAATCGGGTTATCTAGCATGTTCCTCAGGCAAAATGTCTGATGACTTAGTTGGTCAAGTAAAAAAATTATCAGAATATTTTAAAACAAAAGAGTAACTATTATTTTATTTATTATATATTTTATCTGAAATTTCTGATAATCTGGTTTGATGGGGGGAAAATATCTGTGTTCTTATTTTTTAAGGCATTTTTTTTAAAATTAAACGCAGCAATTAAATTAAATGAAGAAAAAAAGTTAAAAAGGGCTTTATAAATAAAGAAATACTTTTTTTATTGAAGCTCAATATATATGTGTAATTTATGCAATAACTTTGTAATGGACTTCCTCTCACGTTCATCAATGTTTAGGAGTCAGAACAAAGATCAGCCATATTCAGAATAAATCTATTTTATTATTCTGTGAAATTGTTTAACAACCCAGGGTAGGAAATGCACCTTTAATTAAGTATTGGAATAAACGCACGGTAGAAGAGTTATTTAATATTTAATTAAGATTCAGATAACTTACTCATAGAACGCTCGATAATATACGTTCTAAATTATCGTAATTCCATTCCCATCTATTCGACTTATAGTAGATATTAATATTATCCAACTTATTGACTAAATTGTCAGTTAACACTCTTTAATAATTCAACAATTAATCGCCGAGTAACTCTCGACTAGCTCAAAGCTAATTTCCGCTAATTGATAGACTCTAACTCCTAACCCACAACAAATAACTACTAACTCCTCGTACATAAAAGTTAATGATTAAACATCATCCTTCATTTATATATACCGTGTCTTCTTCTTCGGGAGAAAGTTTTCAATAGAACAATATTTAAATAAATAGTTTTTCAAAGAGGATCAGCTGGAGGCTTGCGGATAGACCCGTTAACACTTATGGGTGGAATTCAAAGATTCGAAATTAAAAACTATATTTAATGAGAAGTGTTTTTTTTGTTATAAATATTTGAAAAAGGTTAATACTTACTCGTTCTGTAGTTGCTGAATTAAAAGTTGACAGCAATTGATTGAAAGGATAAAATAATAGTGGTTTTTCAATGATTTCTCTTCTTTCTATATACCCTCACAACAGAACGAGTGGAGGTTTGCGACAATCTTATTTATATTCAGAAATTGCAGATGTTTCGCAGTTCGGCTTATATGAGGGTTTTGAACTTAGGGTAACTTTTTGAAGAAAAGAACCCACTCTCTCGGCTAACATTAATAGGCTTACATTGAGAAATATTTGTTAATATGTATATATATATATATATATATATATATATATATATATATAATTATCCTGTCACAGTGTTTGTAACCAAACTCCTCCGAAACGGCTAGACCGATTCTTATGAAATTTTTTGCGTATATTCAGTAGGTCTGATAATAGGACGTAAACTATTTTTCATTCCGATACTGCAATTAGTAGAAAAGATATTAATTAAAAACCTTAAAATGTGCAATTGTCTAAGTCTGTGTGTTGTTTACTTTGCCATTTATTTCGCTTGGCGTCGAAAATCGGTTTCGCGCTATCTATGACTTTTCTCTGTTCCACCGTCCAAATCACCCTGCCTATGGGTTACACTAGCAAAAGGGGTGTCTATAACAAGTCAAAAATCACCAAATTTGGCGAGTGAAAAGTTTATTTTTTTTATTTTTTGTGCATAACTTTTCTTCAAATATTCATATATTGCATCTGGTTTGTAATATTTTGGCTCGATACTGTATGCATGAGAGTACTAGTATTAAGTTACTAGATCCTAGTCCTAGTACAGAGAGAGAGAGAACATATATTTTTTTAAATAACGTACAACTTCCATGCAGGTGGGAGTCGATTTGTTAGAAGTTATAAAATAGTTTTTAAGGAATATTTTTAATCTACAAGATATTTTTTGTCTAAGCAATTTGAATCACTGCTGTATTTTTTTCAATTACGATCTATGGATATTTCTTTTTTAATTAATATTTGTTTTTGTGAATATTGTAAATGTAAGTTTACTTTTTATGAATTTTATAAATTTATGTTTGCTTCTTATGAACTCTTCAGATTTGCTCTTTATTATTTTATATGGCTTTGTTTTACAGAAATGATTTGGTATTACTTTGATATATGGTGTTTTATTTTATGTAAACAAGAGTGCCCTTTATACATGAAAAGAGCACTTCACGCACATATTATAAACACATTACTTAGGATGTTACTTAATGGGAAATGCACTCCTTAAAGTGCTACTTTTGTATTTTCTCAAAGGAAATCCTTAAGAATTGCTTTAAAATTTCATTTATTTCAGATACAGTGTGCAAAATGATTTTGAAGAAAGCGTACAAACAGTAAAAAATGAACAATATTACGTTTTTTAAGAACCTTCAAACGGCTATTTAATAGAATACCATCTAAATTATAAAGAACAGACTACTTAATTTATTCTGATTGGAAAACTCTCTGAGGTTTTTTACAGTATAAAACGCTGTTTCATGTTTCACAGCGTGAATTAAATTTCCCCCTACTTCATGTTAAAAATATAAACAACTCTTATGTGACATGAGGTAATTTCAAGCTCAAGGTTACGATTCTTCTTAATCTCCTAGCTTAAAAATGTAAGAAGAGAATTAAAAAAGTATTTTTTTCTCAGTATGCTTTCCGTATGAGGAAGAAAATTAAACTAAGAAAAAAAATCTGCTTGAATTAGGTTAATTAAAATTTTTGCATACCACTCGTAAAAGATCGTGAAAACAATGCACTTTTCTTCTTTTATTTGTTTGTTATTTTGCTTTTTTTACTTATTATTTTTCAAGGATTCTAGGTGATATTTTAATAATACCAATAAAACTTGAGAAATTCGCTCCTTCATAGTATGTTTGAAAACGAAAATACAATTATTCAGCTTAAATTTAAATGTTAGGGCAAATTTAAAATTTTTAAGTGAAATCAAGAATTAGTATAAAATACTTTTAAAAACTATTTTAACATTTCTTCTTAATTCGCTTGCAATAAAAATATGGGATTTTACAAAAACAATACTAAGTATTTGATAGATGTAATGAAATATCGAAGGTCATTTCATACTATGCATTGCCAAATCACAAGAAAAGACAATTTATTGTTATTTATTGTTTTCTTCTTTTATGTACCGACGGTGTTTGTGAGTACCACTCACTTTAAAGTTACATAGAATAAAATTTTCTTACGAATACTCTGGCGATGCTTAGCAAGAATATTTTTTTTAAATCCACTCTTCCAAGTCTTTTGCTAGTACGGATTCTACTGGAGGGAAGGCGAACATATAGTTCTATACCAGATTTGCATTTTCAGCAGACATTTTGATTGGTGTACGAAGATTTTCATTTTTGTTCCGAAAAAGTGGTTAATATCGAATGGTGTCTTATTTCATTGTATGTAAATGAACACCTTAGAAAACAATTTAACTATTTTAAGTAAACACAGTGTATATATACCGTAAAATCTGGCGTATAACGCGCACTTTTAGAACAAAAAAATAAGATCGAACTTCACGGGTGTGCGTTATACGCCGAATATAAAAAGGAAAGCTTTAAAAATAAAAAAAAAAGAGATGAGAGACAGAAGAGACAAGAGACAATTAAACCTTTATATAGATTGAAATACTGTTTATTTGAAAGAAATAAACTATAAAAGAGTTGTATTTCTAGAAGTACGCTACTTATTTTCAAAATCTTGGGATATACCATTAAAATAAATTACTTCAAAACATAGAGCCTTACTCGCGTACATTTTCGGTTTCGTCGTAAAAATGTGGTTGTGCGTTATACGGGGAATATACTTAAAAATTAAAAAACACAGCTTCAAAGTATTGGTACGCGTTATACGCCGTTTCTTACGGTAATTAATTCTACAGCTGAATGACTTAGTGGAAGCTATAAGTTTTCTTTTTTTAGTTCTTTTGTTTTTTAATATTTTCAAAAAAATTTTAAACCTTGAATCTGAGCTTTTTTTTTTCTACACTCAATTAATAGAAATATCAATTCTTATTTTAAAAATTACAGCATTTTAATTTCTGTATGCGTAATTGAGATTTAACAATAATTGGAAAAAGTATAATAACAAAATTCTTATTATTATATTGTTTGCATAGGAAGTCAGGGAAAAAGTAGCTCAATCTTCAAAAGGCTTTGAATTTATTACAGAACCCTCCTTCTGAAATCAGTAATGTAGTAAAAGATGAATTTTCAGAAGAAGTCCCAGCAAATAATATGCTGGAATTTTCATTAGATTCTTGAGATGACGATCAAGAGCCTGAGCGAGCTCAAGGTGCAGTAGTCAATGTTAAGAAAATGCATTTTCTATCCCAGGATGCAGTTCTTTAAAAAACATTCAATCGAAACCTCACTCAAAATGCATAGCGTGTAATGAATTTTTGTGTTTTAATGAAAAGAAAAACTGTTTCGTCGAATGTTATCATATTAAATTCCTACGTAAAATGTATAAAATTTTTTATATGTGTGTAAAAATGTAAATAAAATTTTTAAAAATAAATATTTTGTGCTTTATTATATGTTAGTATTCTCAGGATAATTAGCATTTTAAAGAATTAAAACTGCTTTAAAAATATCCTTCAGGCTTTTTCGTACTTTGCAAATATTTTAGACCTTTGTGGATTGACGGCATTTTGAAGTACCAATTTAATTAATTAGCTCTAAAGGATTAAATTTCCAAAAGTTGAGTGTTTTATTTATGGATATCCCTTATTTTTCAATGTAGTTATTAAAAAGATGAAAAGCTTGAAAAAAATTGCAGTAAATCAGAATGCGTTAGATAAAGCGATTAAATCAGATTATACCTATTTTATTTTACGTTGTAAAAATGAATAAATTAACTTTAAATGAAATTTCACTGCGCATTATATAACCTATGTAGCATTTCTTCTCTGTGATTTCTGTTTTATAATTTCTCTATGTGAACTGCATGGGCAATAATATTTGTATCCATCATTTTACTACATTTGTAGTAGTATATTTTTTTCGAATATATGTCATTTTGAATATGTGTTAATAATAGAGAAATATTATTGCAATCTAATGCAGGGTTAACCAACCTTTTGGGAAAGAGTGCCACTGTAGAATAAAAAAAAAACATTATGCGTACCTCTTTCAACTTTTCTTACAAACACACACACACACACACACACACAAACACACACACACACAAACACACACACACACACATATATATTTAAGAAAATTTCAAAAATTTTACGTATAGACTTATTACTGGATTTTAAATGGAAGAGAACATTTTTTTATGCTAGTTTTAGTTGTGGAAATTTAAAAATAATATAATAAATAAAAAAAAGTACAAAATTAGGTTTTAGGCTTCAGAATGAAGTTTGTTTACAAAACAAGGCATAGGAACAGAAAAGAAGGGTAAAAGAAATGCAATTTTTTCCTATAATTTAAAATTATTTTAATGCCCCCATAATTTCGATACGAAAAGCTCATTCCCATATCCAATTTTCATTCACGAGTACAAAGCACTCATTGAGCATTTCATTGTTTTCTTCCAGATATATTTTAAAACACATTCCCTCAAATTCCAAAATCTCGCGAGGGCTCTTTCTTTGGATTCCCTGAGCACACATCATATAAGGCGGGATTCTGCATGATTTTTATCTATTGTAGCTCAATTAAGTGTACTTAAGATAAATTTCGAATTGTTTTTTTCTTGGTCTCACAGAACTGAATTTTTATAAAATTGTAAAAATTGTTTCATTTATTGTCTTTTAAATTTTTAAAATTTTTTTCAATATCACCTCTTATGATGATATTACAACTCCTCCGTGCCAAACTGTGGCAAGCGCGTCACGGTTTGGCCACCCCTGATCTAATGCACACACACAAAAGTACTCTCTCTCTCTCTCTTCTTAATTTAAATTACCAAGTCTCAGTTTGAAATGATAATTAATAATCTATATTTTAACTAATTCAATATTATAGGAACCTATAATAAACTAATTCAATGTTTGGTTCTGTATAAAAATGCATAGGGAATAAACCAAACAATTGATTCAGAAAAAGGGACATGGTTAAATGAATATCTATTTAATACCGAAAACTCTTGTGTTTGAAATATTAGAATAAACTAAACGGAATAACTCCTTAATATTCAAGTATTATTTAGCCAAATAAAAAAACTTAGTACGAATTACTCCATAGCAGTGGTCTTCAAAACGTGTCGTCTCATGGTACCCTTAAAACTGTTAGGTGTTTCCGGAGAACACCTAACAGTTTTCCAAGCAGTAGTAAAACATATCCAAAGTAATATTTAAAGTATGTAAACACATATTATACGTGTTTTAAGTAAAAACAAAAAATACTGTTTTTTAATTTAATTTTTTAGCTAAATATAATTTACTATTGATATCACAAATCGTGCTATAGTTGTCCTCTATCATTGCATTATATTTTGTAACTGGGATATGTGTTTGCTGTCGTAGCCTAGGTCTATAGGTAGATTCAAAATTTGTATGACCGATTTTTAAAGCATATTACTATTTATGGTAAATTTTAATTACTTTACTGCCAGTTATATTTTAAAAATGAAGCATTTAAATTACCAATCTAACTATTTTTATTAGGGAGAGTAAGTTATGGCTCCAAAATTAGATCTTCAATCCCCAAAAAATATATTTAAATTTTGAAGGATGGTTGCCTAAATTCTGGTATAAATAAATTCTTTAAAAATCAGAAAAGATAATTTTCTGATGTATATATATATATATATATATATATATATCTAAATTTTGAAAAGAAAGAAAATTTGGCAGGCAATTAAAAGTTCTAGGAAAAAATCTGGACGAAAGGAAGTCCTTGGAGAAAAGAAAAAAAAACCTGAAAAAATGTATCGCTTTAAGAAATACTCAACCTCAAAGAATTTTATAAAGAAGCTACAGGTATCGCAAGTGAGAATTTGTCCGCAGACAAAGAAAGCTGGCTATAAAAAAGTGAATAAAGCAGTCTGTCGTCAACTGTCTGCAAAAACTGTAGAAAAGAAAGAAACCGTTTTTGGTGTCTGTAATTACTGTAACACAAAGGTTGGTACAAAACATGGAAAATTTCGGATGAGGCATTTTTTCATCTGTCATTCAAAATTGACAAATGAAGATTCAATATTTTTCATGCGATAAGAGACGCAAAAGCGCAGCTATTTTGAAAAAGGCACGTTGATCGTTAGATGCTATGGGCTGGGCATGGGAATGTCTTCTTAAGACTTAACAAAACCTTTTGTAAAATCAAATGGTAAAATTGATGCTAAATACTATCAGAATAAAGTTTTTAAGTACATGATCGAAGAAAGTAAACGTCTTTACCCTCCCCCAAGGAAACTGCTTCCCACCAAGATTCTGCGCCAGGTCATACTGCAAAATCAACTACATAATGGCTGAAAGATAAAATAAATAAATTTTCCTTCTCCTGAGAAATGGAAACTTCCATCTTTTTACTGTTTTCCATGCAATTATTTTTGTGGGGATATTTCAAAAAAAATTAAACAGACGCAAAGTATGAACACTTCAAGAGCTTCAAAAAGTATTCAAAGAGGAAGTAACACAAATACTCCGAAAAAAGTCAAAAAGGCTCTTTTGGTATGGCTTAAATGTCAACGTAAAAAGCAATATGCTCAAGAAAACCACGCCGAAAATTTCATGTTAATAACTTAACTCAATAAAAACAAATGATGCTCCGACATTGATCACATTATTTTTGAATCAAAAGGTATTGAAGTAATCTATAATAACATTTCATGTTCTACTTTAAATTGTTTCTATATATTGTTTTTAATAACACATACGTTTAGAACTATTTTTAGCTTAAATACGTTAAGAATAGCATTAAAGATTTATGGCTGTGTGAGAAATTTCCATGTTTTATGAAAATTTACACAAACTAAAAATTTTTAGCTGCACTTGTTTAAATAAATACTTAGGATAGAACACTTCTCTTTTTTATTTAATATTAATTTATAATTCTTCTTTATAAATTATCTTATTTATATATATTTTTTGTTATTTTACATCAAACATTTTTCAAAACCAGCAGAAGTTTCATTGTGTAATCATTATTTTACAAATTTATATTTAAAAAAAATCATCGATATTACGCACCTATTAAAACTAAAGATATACTGTAACCAAATGTGATATTGCGCTAAATAAAACATTTTACCGGGTTGAATAATTTCTAAAACCATTTCTCTGTACGAAAAGCAAATATTCTCCAGTCAAATCCTAAATTTTCTAAGTGATACTGAGAGAAATATCTATTTGTAAAATAGTAAAATTAAATTTACACTCTGTATATCCTTAGCTACATTAAATCAGGTTTTAAATCCTAAACTGTATTCTGTTTCGGTGACTTGAATTGGATTTGCTTACTTGATCTGTATTCGCGATCTGTTTATTGGGTTCTATGTTGGAAAACACTCTGCTCTTTACGGAAAAACCTGAGATCTTCCTGATTAATTTTGTTGAGTACCATTCGAATCTGGAGTGTATTGAAATATTCTAAGCACATTTTCTTTCTCCAAAAATATGCATTGAAACTTTTGGTATTTTTTTCCATTTGAATAAAGTGCAGTGCAAGCATAAGTGCACAACGCGTAAATTATTAAGTTGATGTATGTATTTATGGAACATAAATTTAAATGGAAATAAAATGGAGTATTTATGTAATACATAAAAGTGTGAATAATGTGTAACCTAGATATAATATGTGGATATCACATTTTTTAAAATTTTATTTGTTCTACGAACATAAAATACAGAAAAATAATATATATCTTAAACAGCGTTGAATACTCTAAGGTACTTCCGAAAATAAACTTGGATAAATAAAATAAACAGTATAATTAAATTTCATGTTTCTGCTTTTATGTTCTATAGTAAATGATGCATAAGTTAAATTAAAGGAATAATATGCATAGTTATCTGTATATTACTGGTTGTAAACAAGAAATAACGATTATTTTTAATTGACAACACTTAATAAATATCGCACAATAATAACAGTGCAAAATGTTTAAGAAAACATATGAATTGCAAGTTTCATCTTTTTGAAAAAAAGTTATTAAATTATAAGATATAAGCAATTAAAAGAAAAGGACATCATGCATATTAAAAAGTAAAAATATAAACAAGACTTAAAAAGTTCCTTTCGGTATCAGTATTAATTAGAATTAATATTAAAAAATGACAAGTTTGGACTTATGGAGAACTTATGTAATATATCTTAGTGCGGCAGCAATTGCAAAAGTTTAGTTTTTTCATTTAAAAATTCACATTAAAAAGATAAGAGAAAAATGTAATTTATAAACTCTTTTTCAGTAGTCCTTATAGTCAACCAACTTTCATTTTCGGAATATCCTCCTCTTCTTCGTTAATAACTTCTTAAAAAATATATTTTGTTAAAGTCAAAGTAAAAAATATTCTAAATCAGATTAAAAATATAAAAAAATAAAAGAACAACTGACATTATATTCCAGTATTATGACTCTTTTCAAATATTTTTACAATTTCATTTGATAATTGGGGGGGGGGGGAAATCGAAGATTTTACTTACAAATTTTGTATAATATCTTTTTATATCAAAATAAGAAACAAAAGAAAACACAGTTGAACCGTAAAGGAAATAGAAAAAATAAAAATAAAACATCTAAACTGTATAGAAGAATATGTATTTTTTAAATGAGTTAATAATAAGTAAACTTTTATCAATAATTTCATTAATTTCTTTTATATACCAATTATTTTCTTAAACAAGTTATATCTACAGGCATTTTGTGAAAAAAATAAATTTGCTTTACTTTTTTCTTTAAAAAAAGACCAAAAAAAACTCTACAAACGTATTTCTACTGCAGTAATTAGAACAAATGTACTAATATATCATTCAATAATTTTGTTTTGCATATAGTTTTGTGAATTTCATTCTTCTTCAAGTATCATTCTTATTGATTAATTCAGAGTTTATACCTTAGACCTACAGATTTAAATGAAAAATGAGAAGGATTCATTTTGATTAAATGATGTAATAATTTTACTCATAACAATAAATTCACTTAATTTGTAAATTTGTTACAACTAAAAGTCTTGTTTGTAGAAAATTATTAAAATAATTCTTTATACAGTTATCTTTAGAGAGGACGTAACTGAAATGAAATAACATGTTACTATATGTCATTCGTGCCAAGATAAACTATTTGCTACTAATTTGAATACAACGGAGAGGAATAGTGACACATAAATGTTCATTAGAGACCAAAATTTTATTCACTTCAACGGTTTCTGCTTCTCTCAGAATAGAAAAATTTCGTGTTAAAATCCTTTAGAATGCTTGAATAATAAAATGCTGCTACAGATGGAAGCTTTTTTGTATAATTTATCCTGATTTAATTTGTATCAAAAGTTACTTCTCTTTTTGTTAAATAACTGAAAAGGAATAAATACAGTATATACTTATAAATTAGAGTAAATCTTTTAATTCCTACATCGTTATATGTTTAAATCAAAAGACGATTCACACTTTAAGAATATTATTAATAACTTTTCCAAATCTCTTAAATTGTTGGTTTTGAATTTTTGTTTTTATTATTTGAAGGTTCCGTTTTCTCTCTCTCTCTATTTTTAGACAATTGAAGATTTTAATTATTTATTATTGACACCAATTAATAGAGTATCATAAATTTTTTTTAGTTCTTTAATAAATTTAATTTAGTTGCTAATATTGAGAGATTTTTTGCATTTTGATGCTTTAGAAGTAATTTTTAAGCGTAGTAAAATTCTGACTTTTACCACTTTTTCTTTTTTAAAATATTTAAAAGCGCAGATTTATTGAATAGCAATAGTTCTGTTTAATGATGAAGAAAATATTTTTTCGTAAGAGATAAAATTGTTGTTTAACTGTCATGGGGAGAACAGAATTAAATTAATGGCATGAGTTGGAATGAGGAATGTTCCAATTATAAAAAGTAACATTTTTATTTGTGACTATTCTTAGGTACACAACTAAACACTTCAACATTACGTTACAATGCAATACGCTTAGTTTGATACTTTGTAAGATATAAAAAAACAGTTATCATTGTTAAACCATGTAACACATTCAAAAGATAAAATATGCTCAAACTTTTTCAATGTCGTCATCTTGCCCCAAGGCAAAAGTCATCTTGCCGCAGTAGTGGGGCAAGATGACGATTTGTTAAGGTTATGAAAAAATAAAATAAACCTTAACTTCTTTTATTGGAAAAATTAAATGGTAATATATTTTAATACTACAAAGGACTACTTTAACAGTTCATGTAAAATTAATTTTACTACCCTTAAAAATAAATTAATAAACAATAAAAAACTGTTAACGTCGTCATCTTGCCCCGGTCTCCCCTACATTGAACCTTCAAAAGTGACATTTTGAGAAAAACACATTTTTATAAAAAAAATTTGCCTTATCAAAACATTCCAGCTCCCTATTACAAATTTTCAGCATTTTTTAAATTTTCATCTTTTTGTTTCATTCTTTTAAGTCTTTTTACTTTTCTAGTCTTCTTAGATTCGGGTAAATTGGCATATCTTACCCTTGTATTGCTATCTTTGTCGAGATGTTCCATGCAGCATGTCGCATAATATTCTCGCTCTATGTTAAGTTTTTTTTTAAATATCCAGCTTTGTTGCATTCCCTTTATTAAAGGATGCAATAGCATCATATGTACCAAAGGAAAGTGTTTTTATGTGGACAAATGTCTTTTGGGGGACACGAGACCAAGTAACATTTTTAATGCTTTCATTCGGATTCTGCATGTTTCCATGCAAGCACTTTTTCAATAATTATGGATCCAAAAGATCCCTAAAAATAGGCCTAATGGCTTCAACAACAGCTACTGGAAGTTTAAGTTTGTGGAGATAAAGTTTATTTTCCAATTGTGCCTTCTTACACTGACACCATGTGTCAAGACCTGATGGACAAAACCCATGCTGTGGATTTTTATCCATAGATATTTTGTGAAGAAATATTGCCCATATATATAAATATATATATAGCTTGTTTCATACACTTTACATTTGATAAATTTCTTCGAATGTCAAGACCATAATATGTTTGCAATTGATCAATAGTTGCTTTTGTTAATCTATTTTTGCCATATGATGCTTTGCCATCTGTTAATTTTTGTCCTTTCATTTTTGCTTTGGAACGTCGGAAGCGAGATCCCATCCGTTTCATAACATGCCCTAAATAAAGTTTAAAAAAGGACGTCAAACTTCAAGCTGACCCAAGAGGAAGTGCAATGGTTACCTATTTCTGTCTATTTAAATCGGTGACTCGCGCTTAGACGATAATTTAAAACAAAATTTTAGCACTTCTAATTTAGCTAGGGATAAAAAATGAAATATTTTTGGAAAGGTAATGAGCTGAAGAATTTAAAAATGTAATAACCTGAAATTCACCTTTTAAAAAAATTTTACCTTTCCAACTCCCCTTAAGCCGTATGATATTAAAGGACATTAGTTTTTAATTTCGTATTATTAATCAGTGTTGTGCCATGTCTTACAAACTCGGAAAATAAGAAAAATACAAGTTATTAAAAGTACAAATATGCTGGCCCAAAATAAAAATAATTATTTCTAGCCAGTTTCGAATGAATAATCAGTTAATTGTACTATTTTTACTAGAACATATATATTAATTTTAATATCACGTAATACATATTTTTATTTCAATACAGTTTTATTTTAAAGAAGCATTACATAAAAATATACATAAAAATATATGAAATATTACACATATTCAAATGGATGCTTGTATATTTGTAATATAAAATATCTTCACCCCAACACCGTTCAACCGATTACCATGAAAATTGACATGTGCATGTATTTTTTGTGTAGAACGGTTTTGTGCAATCCTCTTTGTAGCAGCTCAAAACCATGTAGCGCTACAGCAAAGCAACTTTTGTACTATTCAATCAATCGCCAAGTTTGCAACGTGGTTGCCAAAAATGATGCCAACTTGCCTCTATTGCCAACATTTCGCTATATGTCCATTGAATCGCCATCATAATGTAAGGAATGGCTTTGCTTGTGAATATTATAATTTTAACATAAAATAAATACAGCCGAAAGTAATATTAGCGTATTACACATCTAGATATAAATTATTTACACTATTTTAAGCATTCATTACACAAAATTTGTAATAATGTGTTACTTTTGCTGAGCAGAGATTAGATTAAGAAGGTGCTTTCAAAAATCGAACCACAAGACAGGTACGTAAAGTTTTATATATATATATATATAAAAATTATTATTATCATTTATTACCTTTAAACTTAAAATTTAACGAATTTTTTTTTTGTTGTTCACATGAAAGATATGCCAAAAGTTACTTTTTTTTGGTTAAATTTGCAATTCACGAAAAAACAACTCATTAAAAATTTATTTATCCTTCAATCTGTATTGTTTAATCTTTAAAATCACCGGTGTGAAGAACAGGTATACCAAATAGGATATATATACATAAATATGCACATTATTTTGTGAATTATTAAATGAAATCACAGCGTTATTCCCCTTTCAAAGAATTACAAAGCATTACGATTTTTTGCTTTTTTTTCATACGTAAAATATTTTTCTTAAAGAAATATTGGTCACTGTTTATAGAAAAAAGCATTTAAGTTCAAAGAATGCACATGTGTCTTGTATGTAAGCATAAAAAATATGGAAATATATAGTGCATAGGTTTCCAAGATTTATTGAACTGGTGTCCCCTTTTCTAATAAATATTTCGATATCACCCCCTGTTCTAGTGAATATTTCGACATCGAACCTTTTCTAGTAAATATTTCTATACCGCCCCCGCCCCCCCACACTCTAGAGAATTAAGAGTGTACATAATACATGGTTAAAGAATGCTGAATACATGGTACATAAGTTTTAAAAAAAATCCTATTACTCTAAAACAGTATATTTTTTTAATTTCATTTTTTTCTAAAGTGCCAGTTTTTTTACTTGTGAATCTGAAATATCTATTGCCACAAATATATTTAAATGCGTAATATTACATATTTTAGTCATAAGTAGGACAGTGTTAGAATGGAAACGCTACTGAATTTCTTCTTCATCTAAAAGAGTGGAATAAAATATTTTTAGATTACCTGTTATAAAGAAAGGCAGGGGTTTTGATGATACGAAGTAATTCATAATAAGCTAGTGCTTTCAAAATAAATATAAGTTGACAGTTTCAGCGTTTAAAGAATCCCGTTAATTCATGGTTAACATATTTAATTATGTTTCTTGGATAATATACGTAAAGAAATGCAGCGGATGAAACATGTTTCCTACTGCTCACAGACAAAGACAACACATGCACTACAGAAATTGAAAAATGCACTATTTCATTCAATTTAACGTACGTCTGAATGTAATGTAATCTTTTATGTTTTTCATCCACTTCTTCCCATTCTAACGAAATATGTATATTTTCGTACATGTGATGAGTAAGTGAGTGAATATTAACGTCGCTCTGTTTAGCATCACGAGAGCTTTTGGCGACGGTCCGTGTAATTTTGAACCATGGTCAAGATGTGCGGACGACACCTGATCCTGCACCCCCCTTTCCAACTACCAGACCACACCAACGGGAGGACGTTTGAGCTCTCGACAGATTTGACGTGTATCGCTCCCCTACGCGCCGAGTCTTCAGTGGTAGTGGGATCGAAATCATAACACGTTAGCCATGATCCGATGCCTAGACCACTTGGCTACCGCGGCCACTTCGTACATGTGTTATAGAAATGATTTAAATGCATACAATCAACATAAGGTAAACAGTATTCAAGTTTACTTTTGTTAGTATATAGTCAGAGTGTTTTTTAATATTTTTTGTTTAATCTGCCCAAGCCCCTCCGTGCCATCTCAACGCCCCCTGAAAGCCTCAAACGCCCCCAAGGGGGCGTTATCGCTCACGTTGAGAACCTATGATATAGTACAATACAATGTTTTTAATCGCGTTTAATATTCAAGGTGTTGTATGTGGTACTAATTGATATCAGTGTTACCCGACAGATTCAAATATTCACCAAATTAGGCTATAACGTAGCAATATGAATAGCTTGATTTTTATCGTTTGATATTGTGGGTTTTACGTATAAGATCGTTATTTTTTCTTTGTTTTTTTTTATTATAGTAATCCTATTAAATTCAATATCACGGAATCTATTAAAAATAATAAAAATAAAACCCATTTTTTTATACCGATATTGTTGCATTATTAACAAGTTCTATTTTGATATTTTTTCCGTTCTTTAATGGGTACCTCATAAATAATTGGTGACTAACAGAACCACTTTTAAGAAGAGTCTGAGGGTTCCGCGTTTAATTATTACTGATTAATAGATATTCCAAATTCATACATATTCACAATTTTTTATTCTAAGACAAGGATCTTCAAACTTTTCAGCCTGAGGGTCGTATTATCTTCCAAACAAGCAGCTGTTGGAAGTTAGTAAAAGAAGAGATTATAAAAATAGATGTATCTAAAAGATCTAAAGAATTTAAGTTCATATATTTTTGCAGAAAAATACATAGAAAAAGCAAAATTTCATCTGATTGTCCAAGATAAATCACTTTTTTTTAATTGCGTTTTATATTCTACGTAAATATATACTCAGATTGTTGTATACATAACCATAAAAATAAATCTTAGTTTATGTAAAGATTTTTCATGTCAATTTTATCAATAAGGAAGCAATAATATCATCAAAGCTGATCATTTTAAGCGAATAGGATGTTTAAATGTATGTCTACATAAGATGAGAAGATATAAATGGAAGATTTAAGTACCGTATTTGTATTTTTATAGTAGTTTGAGTAGGGGAAAATATAACGTGACGTGTATAGGATGATCTTCACTTCTAGAGAAAGAAGTAAATTAGTAATAACCTAAAATAAAAATTGCGACTACTATTATGACACGGACGTTTCAAAATATATTTTTACCAGCGACTTTGCTCGCATTGATGCCTTTAAATAATTGCGAATACATAACCATTATCATTATAAAGGAAATAAAATATGATGATAATTTTTCATTGTGCTTGACTAGAATCATTAAAATTTTAAAAATTCTAAAATTGAGCTTTGTATAATAATTGAAAACATACTTTATTATAATAATTTACAACAAAAATTCACAATAAGTTAAAATATTTTTTTAAAAAGTTGAAATTATCTACATTTAATATATATTTCCTCTTTAAAAGAACTCAAAACAGAATATTATTCTAAAATGCTACTGTATATTATATTTTATGTCCGTCCGTCAGTTGCAAATTTGTGAACATTTCGGGCATTTGACACCCGCGAACAACCTACATATTAGTTGGTCATGTGAAAAGCATAGCTTTCCCAAATGCTACCCTGCTACACGCAATGTTTGCTCTTGCATTTACAGCAACAGTAATACTGAGTTTGACTGGAAATTGAATTCGATTGAGAATTGAAATGCCCGATCAGTTGGAATAATTGAAATTCAAAGGTATCATAACATTTTCCCTTTCCATGACATAGTTAAAATATTGGCACAAATTATATTATTCATCAATTTTGCGATTCGAAGCCTGGTTGCATTACATAGTCCATCAGCATCGATATTTTTCATAAGCATAACTGGTACATTTAGTGATTATATAAGGGAACACCTGAAAGTCCAAGCGAATTTAAGAACTCCGTGGGATATAAAGTACTTTTATCTTTATTCATGATTGTATTCCATTGATAAATCTTCCTTCATCTCCCCCCTCGCACGTCTTTAGAAGTTCAATGTTGATTTTATTGACAATGTAACTGTTAGGCGCAAATATTGATCTTGCACACACATTGATCACAATTTAAATTTTGTTGTAAGCCTATGTTAATATGAGCAATACGTTCTACAACTTTTTTTAATAAATTACAAAATTCTCTGGAAAGTAAAATATAACCTCCAGCATCTGCATCCTAGTATCCATCACCGATTTTCAATTGCGTGTCTGCATGTTGTTCCGAATCTACGTCATTATGAATATATACCCTCATATTCATTTTCAAACTGTATTTTTCAACTTTCGCCATTCAACCACCGTTTATCCCATAATATCTGTACTTTCTCGTATATCCTGAAGAGTCAGATTTAACGCTTCTGTAGTTTTCTCGTGAGACATCGTACTTCCATCCCTTCTAAAAGCTTACATTGTTGAAGCATCCTGCCTCGAGAGCTATTTTTACTAACTTTGCCAAAAGGTGAATCTTCATGGGCAATATTCAACGGTAATTGCAGTACGTCCCTAGGAGTAGTGTCACGGCCTTTCTGGAAGAAGCCACAGCAACTGCTATCTTCTGGTTTCTTTAACGGACCTTAAGAATAAGTTTAGAAAAAAAAATTTTTTCGGTTCCTCCAGGGGCGCCAAGAAAAAAAGAGTTCACCTTTGCCGGATTCTATTTTATGTAACACTTGATGGAAAACGTGACTTTATTCTGGAGTTAATTGAGGAAATAATTCTGTTACTTGATGTTGCAGCTATAAAATTGGAGTCTAATTCTAGAGCAATTTCATTCAATATTGAAGACATTTCCGTCGATTTCTCGCTGACTAATCATTGCAAAATGAGGTAGTTTCCTTCCAACTATTGTGAAAACCTTGGTTTCAATTATTATTAGCGTTTTATTGTATATGTGATCATTGAAAGGTATATTTCCTTCTACTGGCTGCAGTCGTCGCAAAATGTCGTCCACCATGTACAATTTGTATAGATTCCAAAGATTTTGAGGATGAGAAAGACCGCAAGATTATATAAGTATTGCTTAAAGTTCCCTAATTTCATTCGGCGATTGACATTTTATGGCTACATTCATAGTAATTTCTAGTATATCTTCATAGTAATACCTCCATAGAAAATATCTAGGTTCAGTGTAAATGAAAATGTTTGTGCAAAATATGGCATTTTATTCGAATTAATTAAAGATGATTCAAATTATTACATATTCAATAAATCAAAATTTTTTAATGAAACTGTTGATTAATATTACCACAGATCTTTCAATATCACTCAAATTGCTAAAACGTTATGTCTTTTCTCTCTTTAAAAAATGGGAGAAAATTTGCATTAAAAAATTTCTGTGATTGTTGGAATAGAGAATTTCTTAGCTAACATGGCAATCTTTATCAAAGTTTGAGTTTGGCTTTTAATAAACGTAGCATAGTAAACGTTTGAATTTTAATAAAAAATAATTTATGAAATTGCTTTTTGTAGAGATCTTAAATTACACTATGGTTCAGTTATTTGTTTCAAATGTGAGAAACTTTTTATTAATACTTTAGTATTGACAAAATGCATAATCTTGCGCCAACTTGCCGGGAATTAAGCAACGTCCCATGGTTTTACCCACGTAGTTCCCGTTCCCGTAGAAATACAGTGATAATTTATATCCTATGTTACCCACAGATATTGTAAATTTCCATTGGTGAAATAATTTCTAAAATTGGCCCAGTCGTTTCAGATATTAACCGTAACAAACCGAAACAAATTTTAATTTTTTTTTGTTATAAGTAATGTATATATAATTTAAACGCATTTAGTAAAACATTGTTAATTTGAAATCACAAACAGACAATTCAATTTTACTTATTTGTTAAATTTCCAGTATTGACAAAATGCATAATCTTACGCACACTTGGTGGGGATTAAGCAATGCCCCTCAATTTGACCCTCATAGTTCCCGTTCTCGTAAGAACAAGAGGATAAAATATACTCCCTGTTACTCGCTGATAATGTAGCTTTAAATCGGATCAGCCGTTTCAGGGATTAGTCAAAACAAACGGACAGAAATTTTAAAAATTTATTTTTTGATATAAGTAGCGTATATACTTTTAATTGCATTTAGCAAAAGTATGCTAATTTTAAATTGTAAACAGACATTTAAATTTTATTTATTTGTATAGATCAATAGTCAACCGTAGCAATAAAAAATATATTCTGTCAAATATGTAATGCATTTATTGCAAATTTTAATTATTTCATATAACAGTATTATAAACACTTATATGAGTTTTATGGTAAAATTTTTGATAATTTTTCTTTTCTTTTTTTTCTGTGCTAAAATTTCTAGATATCTGATTTATATTTATCTACTTTTAAAGTAATTGTTACTATTTAAGTAATAGTTACTAAAGTAAGTACTATTTAAATTAATTGTTACACGTTTTTCCAAACCTTAGAGTAGACGTGTCATTTGATATAACGGACCACAAAATATATTATATATCAAATTAAGGTCCGTAGACTCTAAAACATATCAAATACAGTTTTTAGAATGATTATAATATGCATTATAAATATATCAGATTCATTGTCAACTTAGTGAATTGTATAGTATGCATACAATGTTGTTTTCTTTTTGTCGTGGCTGAATGCCACCCCTTACTCTACCATCTCCCTGTCTGTCTGCAAATACTATTGGATGTCTAGGCGGACTTAAACGATAAAAATAGATAATTGTAAATCAAATAGATTTATTGATTCTAATTAAAACAAATGTTTAGAAACACACAATTCAAATTTAAGAGAAACAAATTAGATTGGAGTTCAAAAAGGGCAATTACTAATAGCGGACTATTAAGAATATCAACTGAATCTAGGAAAGCTTAAAAACGCACCATTACAGCTACGCCACGTACGAATATTCGCAATATCTTAAATTAAATCATTGACCTTATCTTTTACATCGGGTGCTCCTTCGTGATGACTTCGCCTTTTTACTGGCTGGGGAATGGGTGAAGGATCCACACTGTAAAAAGGATTTTTACTATCTTCAATCAGCTTCTCCTCGCGTAACAGCTATCTACGAATGTCAACAATTGCGTGTTGACCTATCGATCTTTAATTCACTTAACTTCACTCTTCTCTCTCTCTTCACTTAACTCCTTTAACTCGCGAAATCCGAACTTATATAATATATCATATTTGCAAAAATCAACCTTGGCTCTCGATGAAGATTGGTTGAAATAAATAAATTATTTTACAGAAAATAGAGGAGGTTAGTCGAGACCGTATAGATCCATCACATATATCATATTACTTTTTTTTTCATGAAAGAAAATAGTCGTTTGCACAAATGCTTCTAAATATAGCCATACGCGTAACTAACAATAACATTTTAGGAAACCTATCTACAGATAAACATGTGCAGAAATATGGAATTCCAACTTCCATACAGTTTGGTTTAATCAAGGAATCATATTGGATATCAATTAATTCCATTTATAAGTTTTCATGAACGATTTCAATATGGATAGATAGAGGGGAGTAAAAAGAAAAAAAGTAATGAATAGTTTTTAAATTCAGAATATCTTTGATCGAATTCCGCTTTTAACAAGTTAATTTGGTGAGCAAAATTCTGTAAATTTTCTATTTGTCAAAGAAATAATTTTGTTTTAAAGCTATAATATTACCAAATAGCGCTGTAACAACATGATTTTCTCCTTTAAGCTTAATAGTACGTTGATTAAAATAAATTGTAATTAAAAATGAAACAACCAGGTCCCTTAGCCATCGTCAACTTTTTTTTTAATTCAGCACAATCCTCATTTTTTGTTTCCAAGGAAATGTATGATTTTGTCTACTAATTTGAAGAATCGCGCAATTTTCTGTTATAGCCCACCCCTCGGTAAAGATTTTTTTTCAATCCGCGCCAAATTGGAGCCTACGTCTTCTTTTTAACTCTACACCAGGGGAACTGAGAGAACAAGTGAGTAAAAATGGGAAAATCTCACGACTGTAAGGAAAAATTCAATTAAAATATAGCTTCTAAAAATTAAAAAAATATAATGACATTCTAAAGAAAATACAATGTCTACTGGACAAAAACGGACATTTTTAAAACTTACGGAACAATTCCTTGAAATATTTAGCATCTAAGAAAACGAAATTTAAAATATTCCGAAAGAGATGAAATTATGTTGCTAGGAAACAAATTAAAAATTTTAAGACTTTAGGAACAAATTCCTGTAAATTTTAGTTTCTTTACAAGAGATTACAAATATTCTGCAGAGAATAAATCATGCAGTTTTTTTGACGAAACCTTTTTCAGTCAAGCAATGTATTTTTATTTATATTCGCAAATCTTTGACTTAATTCGTTTATGACCTTTTCAAATCAATATCACGTAACAATCAAAATTTCAAACATACTTTGATGACTTTTGCTTGACAGATACGTATCTTTCCTCATGTTCTAACTCATATCCTGGGTTGGTGAGTTATCTCCTACTTTAACATCATACATTTATTAATATCAATTGCATTCTTCATATTATTCCCATATTTCGGACATTTATTCATGTAAAAAATCAAACCTTCTTGAGCTTACAATTCAATAATTTTCGTTTTTTCTTTTGCATCCAAAGAATGAAAAAAAAAATAAGATAAAAACAACTAAACCTAGGATTGGACTCATTCTAAGCAATCGGTACTCCACATAGTTATATATTAAGGGTCACGTGCGAGAATGATGTAAATGTCTCAATTGCCGTTATTAGGTGTTGCTTTTGCTTATGCCACCTGAACGACAGTAACATCAGATCAAGGTCCACGAAATTCATTGTGGTTATGGGCCAGAATTTTATGCCTGTCGTTAGACTAAGCTTTGAGCCCGATGAAGGTGACAGTACGATTTTGCTCGGTATACACGATAGATGGCACCACCATTCGGACCCACTGATTTAACGAGCACGTACTCCGTGTGCAATCGGAGGATATTTGTTGACATCGGGCATCGATTGACAAAGCTTATTACCAAATGGTATTTACGAATGGTAATTACCAATTGCAGCTAATACAGTCACTAATAAAGATCCATTATTTGAAAGATAAATAAAAATATTTAATATTACCATATTTTTAAATTTTATTAAAAAGTTTGAAAAACGAAGTTTTTTAATGCGCTTGGATTCGTTTCCCCCCCCCCCCAATTTTCATGCATTGTCATCCACTTCTAAGCTATGGTCTGATATTTCAAGTATCTAGCTCATCCGGAAGTTAGTTTAAAATCGATTACAAAATTCCACCCGGACAGACATACAAATAGCGATTTAATAAACACATGGTATTAAAAATTTTACTAGCTTGACAAACTTATCACCCAGCTTGGTGGCAAAAAGAGTTTAAAAATCTGGAGTGGACTAAAAGAGGATCCGACAATTCCAAACCTTTTTACACTTCGTGTTTCGAAACCATCGAACTTCCTTGTAATATGCTTTATCAGTGTGTTTCTAGTCTTATCTTTTAGAAATGAGGTAAATTTACGATGATTAATTTTATGTGTTCAAATATAATTTACAATTTTCGTAATGATTTTAAAGACAAACAATACAGTTAAAATATTGAAGATTGCTTTTACCATGCTGTTTGTAAATTTTTTTTCTTTTTTTAATCTTGCAACAACTCCTCCGAAATAACATCAGTTTCAAGACAAACCAACTTTCCCAGCGGTAACTTATGCTTCTTCAAAATTCCATAAGTGCATCAAAAATATTGCTCCAGTGGCTGTATAGGAGTGATTTCTAAAAGTTATTTACTTATTTTTAAACTAACATCGTATCCGTGAATAAAAACGTTAGGCAGAACGATAGTTGGAATATCTGTACATTCATCATTTGCAATAGAGCAGGCTTGAAATGCTGATATTGTTGAATTCTGCTAATTTCTCAAACCCATGCTCTATCTTGAACTCTGATAGCTGCAGAATTTTAACTTAAACATACACTTTGATTTTTTAAAATTTAGATCTCGACAATACTTTCGCCGCTTTAATTGAGCAGTCACTAATAAATTCCTCTTCAGTAAATACTTTCGAGATGTGTATGTTTTTGATTACTAGTGAATAATATTCTTAAATTCATTTAAGGGTTTAATAAAAATTAATTTATTATAGTAAAATTAAGTGAATATTTTTTAATAAATTATAAAAAAAATTTTCCTTCTAAATATTATTTTTATTATCAAATAGAATTTCTTTTAAAATAAGAATTGGTTTATGTACAGTCATGTCCATAAATTAATGATAATTCAAAATCACACAGAAATTGAACTCTAAAATAAAAATTTCACCTGTAGAATTATCACACACATCTTGAAGAATAATATGCAAATTACAGGAAACCACCAGATGGCGCAGATAGTACGTCACAATAAAGACAGTGTAAGAGAGGTGTAAATAAGGAATGGTAGCAAAGAAGTAAAATTGTTCACAAGCGCTTTAAAAGCCGTTCAGTGCAATAACCGCATAGTTATGGCACAATGGAAGCATTTGGATGATGTTTTACGTGGTAGAATTATCGGACGACAGGAATGTGGACGCACCCATCTGGAAGTATCCGAGGAACTTGGAATCGCTCATAGTGTCATCTCCAGGCTTTAGGAACGATTCCAAGATGATGGTAATGTGAGTAGATGTTACAGCACAGGTCGCCTCCGAGTTTCAACGCCGAATAAGGACCGGTATTTGGCAGTTACTGCCAGAAGAAACAGACGGAGCCCAGCATCAGACCTATCTCATCAGCTCTCTTCAGCTACCGGTACGACAGTTTCAAGGCAGACCATGCACAGACGCTTAGGGCACATTGGTATATATGCTTGTAGGCCTGTCATATGTGTTCCCCTTACCGCAACTCAATGTCGCCTGCGATTAACCTGGAGTAGAGAGCATGCAGTGTGGACACCGCAACAGGGTCGTGTGTGATGTTTTCCGACGAGTTCAGGTTTAGTTTGCAGTCTGATTCTGGACTTTCATATGGAGAGCGCCAGGTACCCGTTACCACCAATAGAACACCATTAAACGACACCGTTACGGTGGTGCGGGAAGGCTCGTTTGGGGAGGAATTATTCTTGGTTCCAGAACTGACCTGCATGTTCAGAGTGTAACGATGAAAGGCCACATCTATCGGGATGTCATTCTGGAACAACATGTACGTTTGTTTCAGGCACCGTGGGTGCTGAATTTCTCTTTATGGATGACAACACCCGTCCTCACCCTGCAAACATTTTAGACGAATCAAACGGAGGATATCACCCGTATGGATTGGCCAGCATACTCAACGGACTTGAATCCAATATAGAGCACGTGTGGGAAATGCTTGCCGACGAATTGAAGCCCGTCAACCCCCTCCCACCTGTCTACCGGAACTTCAGAGGGCATTGCTTGATGAGTGGTGTAATATTCCCCAAGATCAGATTGATAATTTGATACTCAGCATTCGTAGGCGTTGTGTATTGCATCGTCCGGAAGACATACTCAGTATTAACCATCATACTAACCATGTTATACTGTTTTTTGTAAATAGGTTCTTTTTTGAAATTTGCTCCAGGGAGTAAAAATCGCAATTTTTATTATTATGTCAAACATATAGCATCTTTTTTGCTCTTTATCTTTTGTTTAATAAATAGACTTTACAAATAAGTCAAATTTGTTTTGCTTCTGTCTCTTTCTTTGCCTGAACTTCATTATCCTTAATTTATGCACATGAGTGTATGATAAACATGGTGTTGATTTATAAAAAGTTCACCTCAAATACATTACAAAATGAAAAAAAAAGAACTTTAAAAACTTGATATTTAAAAATAAAAACAGTTTTGGCGGCCGCAAAATATACACTGTTGGACCACATGCGGCCCGTGGCTCACATATTTCAGATGTCTGCCATGCAGTGACAAAATGTAAGTTGATGCTATATAATTTTTACGTAAATGAAGAAAAATATTTTGATTATCAGAGAGGTAGAAAAATTTGTAAAGCATGATTATTTTTTAAAGAAAGAATATTTACTTTCGATTTATAAAAGAAAAAAAAAAAAAAATTTGAAACTCTTTCAAATATTGAACAAAATCTCATTAGATAGCAAATATTCATATTATTTCCAATATTAGTATTTGTATTAGTATATGTCAGTATGAGGGAAATTTAAAGTAAGAACACAAAGAATGAATTAAGGACTATTGTTCTCTTTACTCTATGTGGTACAAACTTTATGCTTTGGATTCTTACATTCAAAATTAAAATGTGACTTTGCAACCAAAGACGGATTTAGAGCCTTTTCACTGAATGTTTTGCCATGTAAATATTGAATTAATCGAATTTATGAAATAGAACAATAATATTAGGTGAATTAAGAAAGTATAAAAAGTTCCAAATATTGTGTATTGATTGCATTGGCAAACGGAGAATATTAGGGGCCTGTCTTGCAAAGCCAGATTTTGTGCCCCAAGCAGTACTTGAAGTTAGTGAGTTTTTGGTCCCTTTAGAATCCTGGGCACCCCACGACGCTGGGGTGTACGTTACGCCACTGATTGACTGTTCTATTTGTAGAATAGAAATTCCAACAGGATTGATATCCAAGAAAAAAATTGCATTTATATGTGGAACACTAAACGCATATTAGAAAGTGTCTAGATTCATTTTTGTGGACCAATAAATTCCACAAGTTAAAATACATGTTTTGGAAATACATACAAAGGTGAATATATATGAAATACAGATTGAGGTAGAAGTATTTGTAATAAAATCTATAGATGAGATTGTTAATGTTTTGTTAAGAGTTATTCAAATCATTTGAAACAAAAATAAGGCTAAAATTTTAAAATGCTAGAAAAAATAATAGCTTGGAATTTTTAGCGCGTTTTTCACGTAGTGGAACAAAAGCGCTATTAGGACGCAAATTTCGTCTTCGTCTTCGTTCCATATTTTGTCGTACCTTTTTCTCAGCCAATAAGCAACCAATTGACCTCGGGTTTCGGCATTGGGTCGCATTTGTGTCCTAAATGAGCCGAATCATATTTAAATTTTCCCATAGTTTTCCCGAATTTTCCTACAAATTTTCCTGAAATTCGCTAGTTTATAACAAAATTTTTCAAATTTTACCTAGTAAATTTATTTTTTGCAAAAATTTTTTTAAAAAAAATCTACCTGCATTTTGGAGGAAATCTTCACAAAAAAAGTTCAGAAAACAAGTATAAAAGGCTCTGATTTAACTTATTTAATTTAATTCTTTATTTAAACAGTAAAGTGATAAGATAAATAGTGTGAAGCGAAAATAGTTTTTTTGAAAACTAAAAGTGATAAAGTGATAAGATATATAGTGTAAAGTGAAAATAGTTTTTTTTAAAATAAAGTGTGAAAATTTTTTTTGAAAACTAAAAGTGAGAAAAGTTTTTTTGAAACCTGAAAATGGAAAGGAAAAGAACGTTGACTGGAAAAAGTGAAAGGAAAGCAGACCGTGAGGAACATCAACAGAGACGAGCAGAACGGTCACGTTCTCCAATAAATCCACGTGACAATGTTGTAAATAGAACGAGAATGCAAACTTATTTCTTTTCAGCTCAATAGTAGTACATTTAGAGGAGTGGTACAGTACACTACTTTCTGTTAGTAAAAAGTTCATTAGTTGCATTATTGTAAAATACAACATGTGAAAAAAGCGCTAAAATTACTTGGCCATGCCAATGATTGATATTTTGTTTCATGATGATTTCGAATCATTTATTTAAAAATATTAGACAAAATTCATAAAAATAAAACTTAATCGGAAGGCACTCTTATTATTTGGTGCTGTTGAGCAAATAACAAAACCAAGAAGAAAAGCGGAACACATTTCTTGTGGACTAGCTGTCGTGCAATAGATAAAAAAGAGCTAATATTAAACTCATTATACTTTCAGATACATGGGGAAAAAATTCAACCTCATGATCGTAACAGTATTTATTGATCAGATTGGATGGATAATTAAAATTGAAAGATAGACTACGGAGGGAAAAAATGTGTAATCCTGTATCTAAAATAAATAATGCTAATTGTTTAAATTAATAAAAGAAAAGAAGTTCGAATAATATTTATGTTGGATAGTTGAGAAAAAATATATTCCTGATACATACATCCTTTCTGCTTAATGGTAGCAATCAAAGAAAATACATAGAGGTAAAGCAGAATTCCTTAATTGCGCTATTTCTTACAATCTGGATGCGTAAAGTTTCAAAGGAAACTAAATTAGACATTTCAAGTTTGTTTCTTTCTTTACTAGAGTCATAATTACACAGGATTAAGTACGCGTGTTAACTATTAATGACAAACATTTAAAAAATTTTATTATATAGGTAATGGATAACTACTAACAGAAAAGAATTTTCTTCCGTAACTGTATCAATAAAGAGTTCCTTAAAACAATATTAAATTATTTCAGAAGATTAAATTTCCTATTTTTATGAACCAAATAAAGACTTTATTTACGTGAAATGTTTTACAAATACACGATTACATATATTGGTTTCAGTACAGTAAATTTGTTATTTATTTGTTCAGGTTTAAATAAGCAAAAGTAGTAATAGTTAAAAAGTAGATTTTTATGAATATCATAAATTTTAATCAATCATAATAATATCTTAATATATAATATAATAATTTTTGTTACGCTATTTTTGTAAAAGAGAAAATGTATAACTTTATTATTTTATTTTTGTATTTCGTTTTATATTAAGCATTAAAATTTGTCATAATACTAAAAGTTTATGTATCGTATTTTAAATTTATAGGCATCCTAAAATTTAACCTTTTAGGTTTCTTGTTGTATAAAGACTTAGATCTCTTTAGCATCTGCACACTTGGAGGATATTGATCATCCCTAATACTTGTACAATGAAAGGAATCCTTTTTCTCGTTCTGTTAGTAGCTCTATTAGCCATGGGTAAGTTATCTATTAACTCACTTCTTGTTTACTTTGTTTTCTCTACACTGAAAGAACATACAGCTTTGAAATATATATTTGAGGTTATCTTATATCTTTAAAATATTTCTGGTGTATAATTACAAAACTATGCCTATGTGTTCCTTTCTTTCAAGAGTACAGATATAATAAAAAAATTAAAGATCTATAATTAAATGTTTTTTATAAAAAAACTGGAGCTTAATACTTAATTAAAGTGGAGTAATGTAGGTGTCTGGTAGGAATTTTTCCTTTCCTTTAATAATTGATAAATAAATTTAACTTTTTTAAAAATTTAAATGTTTTCTCAAAGATATTTTATTATTTTCTAATGTGTCTCAAGCAGCATTTAAAATATTTACTCATCAAAAACATATATTTTTATTACAAAAATTATAGAACAAGAAGTGATACATTAACGTACAATATTCATATATTTTTGATAATTTTGTTTTAATGTTTTAAGGTACTATATAAATCATGATTAATTACAAAACCTTTAAATTATTACATGGTCTTTTTTTCGCATCTTAAATCTGTACAGATTTAATGAAATGATTCTTTACTTATATACGCCTCAAGAAATGAACAAATCTTATTTTAAGTCTACAATATACTCTACAAATTTCAAAAATATCGATTTTTTTTCCATTTTTGTAGAACTTATTATGAGGTAGCTTGTCACTAAATTTCAGATCTGATCAAAAATTAACTTTTAAGATATTTGAAGTTTTCCGAGCTTAGGTTTTTGTTTCGAATTCTTTTTAAAGCATTTTTCCACCTTTAAATTAAATAAAATAAAACTATTTTAATAAGAATCAAGTATTTTAGTAAGAAACGATTATTAATTTCAATTTTCATTGCTGAAATCGGTTCTGCTTGATTGTGTTTCGGTTTTTTTGAGTTCTCATAGTTATTAAATTAAGACTGATTTCAAGGCCAATTTTTGTTTTAAAAGATGTTTATATAACTTAGATGTTTTATCATTGCTTTTCTCCTGTCGAGAAAGTGACATTGCCAAAACGTTCTTAGGTTGCTATAAAAAAACAATATTTCGAAGGGATGGAATTCTACTAAAAATGATATATGTAAAATCCACCACAACTGATACTGTAATTAAACTTCCGAATACAAGTATTCTGAATTCAAGTATTGCAGATAAAACTGAATTTTTCTATGATGTACCAAACTGCATGATAGTAAACATATTGTACTGCTATATTTTAGTATTTAAAAGACGAGCAACAAAAATTTAAACCTACTAAACTGCCCCAATTTAAAACTGAAAAAATTAAATTTTATGTTCAAACCTTGTGATTTTTAGCTGAAGTTAATATCTTATTACTTTGTACATAAATGTTTTGTGTTTAAAACTATTTGTGAGGATATTCTGTTAAGCCTAGGCTGAATAACCTGTTATTGTAACAAAGACTATCAATATTATGCTAAAATATATTTTGATTTAAAAAAGATATTTTCAGTCATATTTAATTAAAGTAGTGTTGTAATGTATAACATACATTTGAAAATAAGACAATAAAAAATTACAGCTTGACAGGAGTTCTTAGATTTTCCTATATGACTTTTCAAGCTTAAATGTTTTTTTCTTTAGATTTTCAATTTTGATGGAAAAGTATTTCCTTATCTCTAGGGGTTTCTTTTTTCTGTTCAAGACAGAGTTTTGAAATGTTTGTATGTAAACTCCCAAACCTTTGGCTATAAAAAGTAGTATGGATTTATATAGTCTGAGATCTCTAGATTTTTTTTTAAATGTTTAAGTTAATATTTAAAAATGTTTCGTATTTTTTTCCACGTTTAGCTCGAAAAATACTTATTAAAAATCTACAGGGAAGAAAATTTTCAAATACATACTATCCTTTGTTTCCAATAAACTGAAAAACATAAATCACCTAAAAAGACTAAACAATTTTAAAAATTGAGCATTTTACAAAAATTTGAAAAAACTACAAAAATTCTTAATTTCTTAAAAATTGTAAAATAATGGCAGGTCAAACTGACTTTTTAGTTTCAGAAATAACTCAATAGTATAATTTAAATATAAAACATAAATTATTTGTATGTTATTGGCTCCAATTTTATTTTCTGAAAAAAAGTTTCGTGTAACCTTACATTTATTATCACTGATATAAACTCCATTCAGATATGATACCAAAAACGATAAAATTTTCTTGGAGCTTCAAAAACAATAAGAAAGATTAATTAAAAAAACATCCTCAAGAAGGGATCGCTTAATTTAAAAACTCAGACCAATGAATAAAGTTTATTTAAACTCTCATTACAAATTTTTTCATTTTCACACGATTGGAAAAATCAGATTAATGTTGCAGTGCGTAGAAGTATGCAGCAATGATACAGTTGAAAAAGAGATAGATTATTGTGAATGGCGTATATTAATCAAAGAGCTAGGCTTTATTCATGGAGTATTTATTAACCGTTATCCTGTTATAGGTCAACGTAAGAAAATATATTTGCGTATATGCAGTGGTGGCCAAAATAGTGGACACATTTGGATTTTATTTAAAATTTGTGTCCTTCTAACAAATGCTACGCTTCACAAAATGAAAAATAGTGTAAATCGTTTTAAAGAGAATTCAGAACGAAAAACAATATTCAGATATTTGCAATGAAAAAGTTAAGCTGCAATAATTGCCGGTATACATTAAATTCTGATGATTGCAGTGAGTTATCAGTTCTTAGTAAGGTAGTCTTTATTTTTTATTAGAGCTTCACATCAATGTTTCATTGAGCTGATGATAGTTTTAAGCTCTTTCTTTGCTGTTACATGGTGCCAGGAAACAATTATAAACATTATAAGTTATCTTTTATTAGATGGGCTCTTCATTCGGACAAGAATTTTCAAACGATGCTACAAGTTTTCAATAGGATTGAGGGCTGGACTGTTTTCTGGCCAGGACAACAACTTAATGCCCTTTGTACAAAACCACTTTTTTGGTAATTTTACTGTGTGGCAATTCAGAATCTTACTGAGAAATAAATGAAGCTTTTGTTGGGAGAAAGATCCCTGATTGAAGGTAGAAGTTTGGGTTCTAGAATAGTTTTATTGTATTTTGTGGCATTCAGTGTTCCATCGATGGTATGAAGGTGGCTAATATTACCTGCTGACATGCATAGACAAATCTTAAAACTGAGTAGATTCTTCATAGTTGCCTGGTGCAGTCTGGATGTAGCATTTCTTCTATTCTGTCTTACATATTTCCGCCAATCATTACCGAATAATATATCTTAGTGTAATCCATCCATATTTGTGACCACTGATCCTTTTTCCAATTAATGTATTCCTTTACCGTTGTAGCCATTTTTGAGTTTTGGAAAATTGTGATAATTTTTCGTGGAATACTACATTTTTGCTTAATATCTGTCAATATTCAACTGATTGCTTTTCAACTGTCATAAAAACCAGCATCCTTCAGATCACTTCTGATGGCTGTTAATGACATTCTTCTACCTTGAAGACTTATTCTTTATATTGTTCTGTCAGCAACAAATATGGTGCACCATTTTCGATGTTTTCCTGCTTTGCTTTTTATTGAATGTATCTCCTGATATTGAAAGCAAAACTTTCAGACTCCATTCAACCACCCACCGGTCTTGTCATTTTAACGAAGGAAAAGCCACTTCTAACCCAATATAATCTTATATTATTTTCCAAATATACGCAATTTATTCTTTTATTTAATTGCTTATCAACTTACAAAGTGTAATAATAACTCAAAATTCATAGTTATTGAATTAGTTTTATTCCTTTATGCCATGTTTCTTTGAATAAGCTAAGGAAGTTATTTATTTCTGTCTTTGATTGTCAATGACTTTTACTAAATAGACTTTTTTGAATTACTAAAAAATTATTCAACTATCTCATGAGTTTTGTTACAAATTTTTCGAATATCATGTAGATATATTTCTCCTTCACCATTTATTTGTGCTCAATAATTCGAAAAACTACAATCTCTCTTTTCCTTTTTAGTAGAGCTACCGAGAAAAGAATCATTGATTTAGATCTGCAATTTTAAACTTAATTGGCTTAAAACTTGAATTAATTTCTCGTCAATTGTAATATTAGAAAATTTTCCATTCCATTAATAACTTTTTTTCTTTCAGTTATGGCGCATACGCATCGTAAGTATTCATTGTATTTGTTTAAACTATCATGTTACGATAATTTCTGTATACTTTTTAAATAAATAACTTATTTAAGGCAATTTATTACAAAGTTCAGTGGAAATGTTTTTGCTTCTAAGGATTTTATGCACATATTTAACTAAAATAAACTAAAGACAAATTTTATGAAATTTTTCAGAAATTAAACCTTTTTTTTAAAAACAAAATATCTTAATTCGGCATTTAAAATAAAGATCATTACATATTATTCATTATAGATAATAAAAAAGTATAATCAAAAAGTTCACGAGCTAGCATACATGCTGTTCACAGTAAAAGTAATGAATCTTCATATATTCGTTAAATTTCGATTAAAAGATTCACTAAAATTGTGTATAGTTTCCTCTTTATATAGAACATGAAATAGGGTTAAAAAAAACGTATTTACTCAAATCTAAGCCGCCATCTATTTTAAGCCGCATCGCGAATTCTCAAAATGTTGTAATCAGTTCTAAGCCGTTCCGATGATTGTTTACGTATTTTTGAGAGAAAATAAAAAAAAGTGTGGAAAAGATCTGTCAATATCGGATTATAAGAATTAAAAAAAAAATTAGAAATAATTAGAATTTAATAATTCATTTTTTCTCAAATTATTAAAAACTTCCAAATGCATACATTAATAGATAATTGCTTTAACCATCAGTATTATGTTTCTGAAATTAATCGTCACAAGAGTGCCAGCGTCATCATTTTACTACACAGTGTCGTCTTCCAGACCATACAATATATTCGTTATGCAATATTTTTTTAAGAACGTATTATAGAAGAATGTAAAATAATTATATAAGACTGTTGAACAATTACAAGCAAACATCATATCATTTGGTTTTCTCCATCAACGTGTAATTCACATCCGTGTCAAATTTTCAATGGCCGCTGCTCTGTTTCAGTTTTTTATCTGCTTATAAAATTGCTAATTTTCCATAATTGCGTCATACGAGGTGTGACACACAAATAAACAAGACTGGTCCATTAAATTGTACGCACAGAATCAGTTCTCCCCCCCTCCCCGGAGACATTGCCACCTTTAAAGTAGCTCCCTTCAACATTCACACACTTCTGCATTCGGTGCTTTTATATTGCTGGTAACAATTCTTCAACGTGGTTTTCGGAAGGCCCTACAGGAGATTCTCCGTTTTTCCCTGGACCTCTTCATTTGAGGTAAAATGAGTTTCCTTTAAGAAAGATTTAATTGTAAGAAATAAAATAAAAGTCGCATGAGGTCAAATCAGGAGAATAAGAAGGATGCTTCCCCACAGTAATGTTTTTTCTGGTCAGAAACTGCTTAACAAATAGGGTCATGTGAGCGGGTGTATTGTTTTGAAGTTACGGCCATTCATCCTCCCCTATTCTGGCCTTTTATTTCTAATTTTTTTAAGAAGCCTTTTTAGTACTTTAATGTAGTATTGCTGATTAGCAGTTGGACCACTAATGTGAATGAGAACCCACTCATATCACGAATTTTGGCAATATTTTAGATCTGTAACCGCTTACCTTGAGTGCCAATCACGTTCATCATCTACCACACTGTCCCCCTCCCCCATTAAAACTACTCCCCCATTAAAATGTCATTCAAACGCATGTGCAAATTATAAAGTTCCATCTCCATTTCAAATATTATCTCGGTTAACATTTGAAGTTATTTAAGTTTCACAAGAATCTTGAGGTTGATTCGACATTTTCCCGGCAGAATTCGGTTGCACGTGTTCACTCAATGCCGCATTACCTTTAACTGGCATGATCAATTAAAGCGAAACTTTGCCACATAGATAGAGGAGGAGCGTGGGATGGCGTCATCAAAACATTTGTTGACAACTATATTCTTTTTTTTCAGTCTCGTTCAGTCTATTCTTAGTCTCGTTTTTTTTGCGTGTGTATCACACTTTGTACGAACTCATCTCGATATTATTAGCAATATATATCTGATGCTTAGGTGTTTCAAAGAAAAAGCATCAACAAAGCACTTCCGAAATACGAGCAGACAATGATGTTAATGGTTAGACTGAATGCTGGAGATAATCTGCGGAAAGGGATAACTCATGTTAAAACTCCAGTTTATCGACCCCTTGGCGATGATTATTCACGCCAGAAAATTGTCGTAACCCTCCCCCCCCCTTGTTTTTTGTAAAAAAATGTGTTTTGTTTGCAAGATGTATGAAACCATTTGAAGCAAATGGCGGGTGCTATAACCAGCTCTAAACCAATTTAACAATAGGTAATTTATAAATTATTATCAGACCCGGCCACGCGTTGCTGTGGCCTTGTTTTAATACGTTAATTCACACAATATTATTCTAAGCTATTCAATGCAGTCAAATTAATCTTCGTTCACAATTTCGGAGGGTTGAAATAAAGTATAAAACAACATAATGATTTTAATTTTGCATTTTATTCATTTCCTATCAGAGTATAGTATAATGCATGAATTAGTGACGAAGTTGTTAAGTAAGAACATATGAAGATTTAATTTTATAAATGTGGTAAATAACATTGATTTCTTGCAATTTTTAAAATTATTTTTAAAATTTTAAAGCATAACAATAAAATTTATTATATAACTAATCGCTTATCGGTGCACAATATATTTCTGTAAGCCCCCTCCCCGCCTTTTGCTCATTCAAATAGATTCAACAGTTTCCACACACGTGAGCATGTAACATCTAGTTGCCCATTCGAGGAACATGAATTTTCTAAGTCTAGGCATCATATGAATATTGTTTGGAATTTAGATTCATTTATGTTCCTCGCGAAAGAATAAAAGAATCGTGAATTGAAGCCTTTTGAATGGTATTGGAGATTCTGACGGAATATATCAGTTGAATACGTGACAACAGATTCCGTAGCAACAGAACCCAATTCTCGTTTAAACTTTACTGTCAAAATGCTTGCTTCAAGATGTTCCCAGTAATTCTTTTGATGATCAAACGTGCACCGTTGCATAATCTAGGTGGATTTAAGTTACGCAGCAGAAAAACCAGGGATCCAATCTTTAACCGAAGATTGTGTGGTGACATTCCTAATACATATAGAGAATTCAAAAACTTGAAAATTTTCGGTCGGAAATTTACGGTTTTATTTTCGTCAACAATAGTGTCGACTGATTTGAAAAACATTAGATCACCTGGCAACATCTCTGTATGTAGAAGTTTATTTCATAACAAAATCAAATTTTTTTCTCATTAAGTAACAGAATTACAGAAACAATAATTTTCTAGCTAATTACAGAGAATATCCGGAAAAAAATTCTCATTCACTTCCTTTTTGTCTGAAGAACAGTACAAAAAATGTCTGGCTATTCCATGCATTATGTACTCGCGTGTTTATGATCAGTCGAAGTGTTTCCGCGCCATAAAAACAATTGTTTTAAACATGCGTTAATCTCGTGAGAAAAAGTCTAGGGATGAATGACTGTTAATGTTTGTGTTAATGCGGTGTGTCTAAAATACCGTCGACCGGAATTAACCGGCAAAGTCACAGTTATTTTTGGAAAGTGATTTGAAAATTGGATTCCACACATCGAAGTTCGCCGGACACTTACTTTTCATGCATCTTGGTTTACAATATTTGCTTCCACAGACACATGAGCATTGCGACATTTTGCGAATTTTCCCTTTTTTGGATTCTTCACAGTTCCGCAGTAAAAAGAATTATGGCATGATTAATTGAAATAAAACCATCCTATGTTTTAAGTTGGACACAAAGTTAAATGTTAAATGGACTTAAGTTAAATGACACAAAGTATGTGAAATTATTTTATGATCGGTTGAGCAGTTTCGGGGTCCATAGCGGACGAACACCGTGACACGTAATTTTTATATATAAAGCTTAAAGTTGTTTGTTGTTATTAACTTTAATTGAGTTATTATTGAGATGGATTTATGGACTAAATAAAACGAACCTGCAAAATATCGAAAAACGCTTGATTTAGAACTCATCGATGCCAGTAACCGGAATGGACGATTTAATTTTTTTTGGGGGTGGAAAGTCAATGTTCTTCATCCAACAGATATTTTGAGTCGTTTCTAGCCGCTTATTTTAAATAGCATTAACACTGAAAAAAATAGTAGGGCTTAGATTAGAGTCAATATGGTAAATAGGTTTGGAATATATCACCAGAAACACTAAT
>BMAO01035724.1:0-24748 GCA_019973975.1 Trichonephila clavata | reverse complement strand
TAGGTCCGGGAAGTATGGTGGATGTGGTGGAAATTTTTAGCCTAGATCTGCGAGCTTCTGACTGGTCTCCAAACAGCATGTGACCTGGCGTTATCATGAAATAGTATGATGTCCTTCATATTGAACATCGCCGGCCTCTTTTCTTGGAGTGCTGTTCTTAAATAATTCAATTTCTGACAGTACCTCTGAGAATTTAGCTTTTTGTTCGGTTTCAACAATTTAAAAGGAAATAATTCTAGAATGTTCCACCATATACACAACATTCTTTTGCTCTAGTTCTACCTCGGTGGTGGGAGCAGGTTTCTTAAATTCATAATATGTCTTTTTCCTTACGATGTTTTCATAGGCAATCCACTTTCAATCCCCAGTTATCATTCGGTTCAAGAATGATTCTCTATTTCGTTCTGTACTAGCAGAAATAACATGATCATTCTAATTATCACTAGCACCAATCCTAGTTTCCGCATATGATTCATAATGGTTTGTTAAGCTGAATTAAGCTTTTTCGCAGTTGAAACTTGTTTTTTCCAGTACACCTAATAAAAATTGATCGATATGAGACTCTTCCTATTCTAGAACAGGCTAAGGGTCTCGACATTTTCTGTGACTCAAAAGCAGCCCTCCAGGCAATTCTAAATGAAGATTCATGGATTACTGAAGAGATTTACTCTCGCCTGTTTAGATTACAGGAGTTAGATAAAGTCTGCTTCCTCCAATGTTTACCTGCACATGTTGGCATGACAGGGAATGAAAATGCGGATAAACTGGCGAAAGAAGCAAGGAATCTTAACAATGACAACTTCGTCAACGTTACTTTATTAGACGGAAATACTGTCACAGATTTCAAATTGAGAGAGAAGTCAGTTCCTGTAAAACATCAAATCTGTAATACAAGTGGAGACCGCCTTATACAAAGACTATTGCTAGAACAGGTCGCACACAGGAATGAAGTTTGATAGGGATGGTGGAAGAACTCATAGGTATTGTGATAATTGTTTAGATACAGAGCTAACAGCTGCTCATATTTTTGACTATCCAGCTATTCTTGCTTCCCTACTAGAAACAGGGATCCTACTTTTGTCAATAAACCTTTATGTGAATAATATTGAACAGATTGCCAGAACAGTCATCTGGGTCCATGGTACTGTCTGATTTGGTCCCGTCATGGATACGACATTATCAACACCTAATAAAAATGCAACTGAAAAAAAAACTAAGCAAATAAAAAGAGAATAATATGATATTTGGATTTATTAAGAACGTGTTTGCGTATATTTTTATTGCTAAAAATAATTTAATTAAAAAAAAAATCAGATATTTTTTGGGTGAATTTTACTATAAATAGTTCGTCTATTAATTATAGAAATTGATATGATCTGGTGTACGTAATACTTATTTTAAGTTAAAAATATTTATTATTAAGAGAACAATGAACTAGATCGAATAATTTTTAAATGACTATAAAATAAATTGGAATTTTATCTTAGTTTTAAAAACGTCAACTTGGCACTTTAAAAAAAGATTTTTTTTTAAAGATTAAACTGTCGATAAAGAAGAGCTTAAAATCATGTAATAAAATCAGAAGAGAACAGTAGAGCTCCACTAAAACACTATTCTAAGCAATACTGGACGTCATATAATTCGACGTTCCCATGGGTTTTAGTGTTAAAGGTTTTTGATATCACCCATTTAATAGTAATTCAAATGACGGCAACGAGTAATAACGACTTAAAAAGTACTGTTGGAGGTAGTTTTACCTTTATTATAGACACATAGTCTGGTGTGGTTACGCGTGGTAAAAGTATTAATACTTTAGTTATTTCAATCGTTATTCGGTTATATTGTTAACAAACATTTTATATTTTCAATTTCTGAATTTTCCTTAGTTTATAATGTGTGAAATACGATTTTGCGATCATTTAACAAGTTAAATATTTGTTTAATTTATCTAACCCTGATACTTTTTTATTGCTTGACCAGAATTTAAAGAACATATTGCACATAAATTTTGTGTAACTTTTTTTGTACCTTTTATTTCATTAAATAAAATTTTGCGAATGCGTAACGTTTCCGATATGAATCTATTCAAAAACAAACTTAAAAGGGAGTTAATGAAGGATATGTTAATATACGTGTTACTTATTGCATGTGTTGATAGTGTTAAAAGTTCTAAAATAACTAAGAAGACGAATTGTGTAATTCCAGGGTAGACATTACGTCGATCGCGATCGACCTTTGGACCTCCAAGACAGTTTGGAGTGACCGCCTGAAGATTAGCCATTATAGTAATTGTATACGGAAATATTCAAGATTGGCTGATAGTACGCGGACTAAATCTTCTACTGACTATAATTACGAGAACTAACTTGAGATGAAAATGTTTTTATTTTTTAATGTATTTTGAATTGTTTGATAATAAATGCATTATTTGATATTATTATATTTGCGGCTATTATTATTATTATGTTTGTATTTTACGTTTTGCTTTAAACGTGTTTTCAAAAAAGTGAGTTTTTCATTTTATTTACATAAGTAAGTAATATTCCGTATTTATTATTAAGTTATAATAAATATTGTTGACTTTTTCCTTACCTCACCTCACATACGACGGTTCTGGGTCGAATGTCTACCATTCTCATATCTTACCCCAATACTTTGGCAAACATAATTTTTTTTTTCATTTTGTAGATTGTCGGGAACAAAAAACAGTGAGAAATAAATCACTGAATAAATAATTATCATTAATTAATAAAAAAATATTAATAAGAAATTCTTAATTAAATTTTACGTACTATATACATAGGACTATAATCGATCGGAACAAAAATCACGGTCTATGGAGGAGGGTCCGGACCCGTGGACCCCCACCCCTTTTTGTGTGTGCCACTGATACTGGGTGGACCGCAACACCTTGAAAAAATTAGAAGTAGCCCGTACCCTGGAAAAGTCTGCCCACCCTTGGTGTAGTTGAACATTGTATACGGTGTTAACACCGAAAATCTTCTCCTCAAATGGGCTGCTTTTTGGCAGACACGGCCCCAACTATTTGAGACATTTTATTGGTAGCGCCATCTAATGGAGGCTTCCGCTACTAAATTTATTCAACTCAAGCTCTCGTTGGACTCTAAATACTGCCATGTGTGTGAACGAAACGAAAATTAGAATTATCGAGTCCCAGCGCGAAGCGCTTATACTCAGTGTGAGAAGAATAGGAAAACCATTGGGAGAGAGTAATAAAAAATCAACAACCCCGCCGGAGGCGGGGGGAAATGACGGGCCATGTGTGTGTGTGTGTGATTTAATTTTATCTTGCCCAGAGTACCACAGCCAAATTAATACTCTGATAATTCTTTTCATGCCACATAATCATGACATGCGTGTCTAAGGTTTTCGCATTCAGAAAATCTATCGATTCCAGCAGGGATCGAACCCACAACCTTGTGTTTACGAGGCGGAGGCACGCTAGACCTCTAAGTCACCTAGCCGACTTTACACCGAAAATTATTATAATCTATCGGATTATTTGAGTGTGATTACTCTTATAAAGTCATGTTATTAGTAACAGGGTTTCAACTAAAGCTTGATGTGATATTGTGCCTCCACCTACCATACATTTTTTTTCTTTCATAAAAACTCAGTCCTAAGGCTTTGTTTTAGTGGGAGAATAATTGTGTATGAGTGAATTAGGAGGATAATCGAATATGGAGAGAGATCACCAGGTCATCCCCGGATGCGACACACCTGTGTTTACTAACAACAGTTAACTCGTTGGAAGAGAAGACGAAGTACCTTTGTTACCTCGGAGTCAATCTTTAACGGTTGAGAACTATTGTGGAATTGCTGGTATTGGTGAAAAATAATAGATATACAATAAAGTAAAGGCGAATTATATAATAAATTGCAATTAATAATTTCCAAACTTGTCAGATAAAACAGACAATATATATTAATAAAATCAATATTTGAAAGAAAATGAATTAAAGTGAGTTATGTCTTTAGAAATTATAATACAGAAAATAAATTAGAAAGAATATTTTATCGATATAAATTAATCTAAAGGAGCCATACAATCAAAACTTTAGCAAAATCATCTTTTTATTGCCTTAGAATGTCGTGATGCTTAATAGAAGTTTGTAAGTTGATCTATGGCAAGTCATTAAGAACTTTAATTTAAAATTAATTTACATCTAATTAACTAAAAGGAATCTTTTCATTCTTCCGTTTGAAAAATGTTTTGCTTGTCAGGACAAAGCCTTTGTTTGCCTGGGATTGATTATCAATATTAATGATGTAATAGTAGTTGTTGTTCTAATCATTGTTAGTTTCGCGTAATTTATTGACAAAATAATTGAATAATTTTTCAGTTAAAAAAATTGTTTTGTTTTTATAGCGTGCCATGTTTATTATGTTACATCAGATGGATCTGACAGTACTTTTTCTTCTTATTGTTGCAATGTTTATACTTAATAAATAATGTATAGTTTATTTTAATTATAATACATATTGTGTGTTTTAAAAATGGCTTGAACAAATCAGGTAAATTTAATTCTTCAGCTTATTTTTGTTTTATAGCCTGCAAGCGAAAAACATTGCGAATAAAAAAGAAAAGAAATGGATTCAAATGCAAAATTTAAGGCGTGAAATAAATTTTTTTGCGTTTAAATTCAGTGTAACTGTTTTTTTTAAATATCTGCAATGCTTCTTTTGTTAGATTGTAATAATAATTGTTTTTAATATGTTACCTGTACACATAACTATTTTCTACAAATATTCTTAATTTTTAACATAAAATGTATTCATAATTTGCGTTAATAAAACTTATTCTGTTTATGTATTTTATCAATAATTTCTAATATATTCACTAGAGTACTACTATTGGATTTTAAAATGTATTGAACTTTGAAAAATTGTCGTTTTTCAAGAAAAATTTGAAAATGAACTCGTATTGCATAAAAAAGGCATATTTCGAAAAAGAAAATTGATTCTTTGTATTATATTTTTTCATTTTATTGATGATTGATTCTATCAACTAATTTGTTGTTTACTTGATTGTATTGATGTGTTTCTTTAGACATCGAAAAACAAATAAATAACATCATGTTAGTTTCCTTTATTGCAATAATATTTTAAACCGTTTGATTCTTTGTATTGTAGCTTTTCAATTGATTGATGATTGATTTTATCAACTAATTTGTTGTTGACTAACTTATTGTATTAACTTGGTTCTTGAGATATAAAAAAAATCAACAACATTTAATTTAAACGCACAGAAATGTTTTGTTATTTCACCAAAGATCTCATTTTCACTTTAACGAGTACCTACTTGGTCAGGGGTGGGCAGACTTTTCCAGGAAGCGGGCTACTTCTAATTTTTTCAAGGTGTTGCGGTCCACCCAGTGTTAATGGCGCACACAAGGGTGAGGGAGGGGTCCACAGGTTTGAACCCTCCGTCATAATAGCCCTTGATTTTTTTTCCCGATTCATTATAATCCCATGTATATAGTACGTAAAATGTAATTAAGTATTTGTTATTAGTAATTTTTTTATTAATTAATGTTAATTATTTATTCAGTAATTTATTTTTTGCTGTTTTTTTCTTCTCGACAATCGACAAAATAAAAAAAAAAATTGTTTGGCTGCGTATTGGGGTATGATACGAGAATCGTTGACCTTCGACCCCATCCCCTTTTGACAAATTCTTGTGTGCGCCACTGCCCAATGTCGTAGGTGGGGTGAGGTAAGGAAAAGGTTATTATCATAACTTAATAATAAAAATACGGAATACGTATACTTACCTACAAAACAAAAATTTAAAAAAACGCTTCTAAAACCGCGTTTAAAACAAAACGCAAGATACAAACTTAATAATAGCCACAAATATAGTTGATCAAATGATGCATTTATTATGAAGCAATCCAAAACACATTAAGAAATAAAACATTTTCATCTTAAGTTAGTTTGTGTTGTTATAGTCAGTAGAAGACTTAGTCTGCGTATTGTCAGCCAATCTTGAATTTTCTGTATATAATTACTAACTGCTAAAATCTTCAGGTGGTCACCCAAAAATGTCTTAGCGGTCCACCGGTCGATCGCGATCGACGTAATGCCCACCCCGGTAGTAGGTAATGTGCAGACTATCTAGGTAATTAGCATATTACCTAGATAATGAAACGATTTCCCGCACTTTTATGGATCACCCTACTTACTGTGCAGATTAAATGATTTCTACACTTTAGCGGCAACATATATACAGTTCAGCGATTTTATTAATATTTTTTATATTTAATATATTATGTAAACTGTGAAATAAAGCGTTTGAATATAACGAATTATTTTTTAATTCACTTCAAAGCTGCCATCGAAATACATCAAATGAAATTAATGTTATTGAATTTTACTTCTCGGAAGTATAATACGTGTATTTTATAAATAAATATATATCCTCGAAAGATCTTGTTTCTTTGCCAAAATATTTAGTCGTTGAAATCAGGAGCAATGTTTGGATTAGCAATTACCTTATGTATCACGTATTAGTTCGTGCTTACCTGTATCATTTTTCCTCCCTGGGGTTTTAGGGAGTTGCTCAACTTCAAGTTTTGGATATAGAGGGTAGTAAATAGATTCTTTTCACATAAAGAAATATACATCATTAACTTTATATGTACGTTATTATAAAGCAATGCGTTTTTTTAATGTGTCTTTTGTTCATAAAGAATCGAATTTGTGTTAGAAATGTAAAAGTTGTTCATTTAAAATATTCTGTACTTGTGTATTCTACCATCGACCCATTTCATCAAGTCAAAACTTGTCGCCAAATGGCGCAATATGCAGCCAACAGTCGAAAACCGTTCTCGTGCATTTTCAAACACAATAATAAAGACAATAACAGCATTTGACAACGTCTTTTGATTTAGCCAAATTAGTGGATGGTGTTATACGTAGGTACCAAATATTTTCTTTGTTGTGTTAATGCAATAAAAAATAGAAGTAAATATATTTTACTCTCTCTGTTTGAGTAAATTAACAACAATTTCAAAACGGAATGAAAAAAAATGAAATCTGTATGAAATCAAATTATTACAGCACGTTATTTTTTCTGTTGAACAGAAGGAGTACATCCTTTTTTTTCTAATTCATATATAAATGTAATTACTACAAATGCAGTTTTAATGATTTGGTTATGTAAAATTTATCTTTGAAGAATAAACATTTTAGTTTATGACTGTCGTTTAATATGTTAGAACTTAATTCCCTTTTCTTTCAAAAAGTCTTCGCCTCTCAAAGAGGCATTTTTATGGCGTTTTTAAATTAAACATTAACCATTGCTTTTCATAAATAATTTTAATTGTATATTCCATCATATTTCTATATTTGTTAAATTATAATATATATTTTATAGAAAACATTTTAAAGAATTAGATCAAATAATATAAATAAATTTTTTTATATACTTGCTTTTGTTAACCAAAATAAATTATTTCCCCCCCCTAGATTTTCTTTTTTAATATTATTCTAATTCTACAATCTGATAACTCCATTCCTTTGTAATTAACTTGTTATCATTGGAATTACGCTTCAATTTTATAAATTACATAAATGGTAATAATCAAGAATTTCATCCATGAATGACATTAAAACTTTTATAATCTATAAAATTTAATATTGTCTTAATATTTTTGCACAACAAAATATACATTTAGTATTTGTTGCCGAGGAGTATTAATAAACTCAGCCAACTGTATTGCAAGAATTTTTAATTCAATGCTATCCTGCAGTTCTATTCTTTCGTCAAAACTTGGAACACTTGGAAAAATCAAGACATTAAAAATCTAAATCTAAAATTCTTTTTCTAAAGTAATCGCAAAATTCTTGGGTACGGATTCAAAGTCAACAATGGTCAGGCCCAGCGAACTGTCAGTTTGCGAAACCTGTTTTAAATCTTTAAAATCATGATAAAGTCAGACGATTCCTAGATTTTATTTTAACTTGTTTTTATTAAAAATGACACAGACCACAGTTATTAAATTTACATTTAAACAGTACCTGATATATACCCAGACAAGAAAATATTTAATTCTTGATTCGGGGGTGAATTTTTATAGAGTCTATTTTTTTTATCAGCTTGTATAGTGAATTTTCTTTCATATAGTACAAACTTTTCTTAGAACAAATTTCTTGTATAACATTATTGTATATTTAACTGTATCGCTGCTAAAAAAATGAAGAAATTACCCAAATTTCAATCTCTTGGTGCAATTATTGCCTTTAACAGTTCCCCCCCAGGGATAATTTTTACAAAACCCGCTCTTAGCGGATCTCTACTCAACAAAAGAATCATATTTGCTAAATTTCAAGTCTGTAGATCTAATAGTTTCTGAGATTTCGTGATAAGTGAGTCATTTTTCTCATATATAGAGAGATAGATATCACTGTTTCTACGCAAGGAAATGTTCTTATATCAAGTGTCATAAAGAGGATAGTTTAAGGAAAACATGCGTGAAAACAAGCTACACTACAATTGATTTATTAATTCATAAACCAGTTAACTGTGGCACTCCAGTTTGAGAACGCTCAATTATTTTTGTCACGGAAATCGAGCGATGACGAGTATACTGGTCAATCACAGAGAAGTTGAGCTGTAAAAATATTGGACAAAAAGATAGGTTTATTTTACAAAATTGACAATTTTGTTACTTATACTTATTTATTTGGTTAACATAAACAAATGTTACATTCAAATTGGAGCTTTAATGGATATCTATGAATTTTTTTGATGATCGAATTTCCCAGACTGAGAGACCGGAACATACACTAATTTACTTCCTGCTCTACTGATAAACTATTTTCCACCTGTCTTGACACTTAGGAAGTTCTGGAGTAGGTGGTGTAGGGTTGAACACAGTCCTCTTTCCAAAAAGAATTTACCTTCCCCACCCCAATGAAATTACTATTTTTTATGCAGCACAGCATTTTTGGCCATTACTCTTATGTCAGCACATGGTTCTAACATTAAACAGTTGGCATTTTCACCTTTCGATATTCTGATAACTTCGGGCTAGCAGCTATCAACTAACTCAGGGCTTGGTTGGCGTCATGCGTTTGTCCCCTGGTTTACCATACCTGAAGGAACCCTATAACAAATCAATTTTCCGACTTTTCCCTTTGCCCCTATCATCTAAAAACATTATCATCATTCATAAATATATTCGTTATGCGAACTTATGCGCAGTTACAGTCAGTGCGTACGTGAACGTATGAGTTCATCTTAAAGTTTTCGTATTTTTTATTTATTTGTTTTCCTCCGGCTTGGTCTCGAAATATTCTAAACATCTTGACATTTGAGAATATGTTTTGTTTTTCTCAAATTTACAATTTAAATAGCCAATGGTCACTACTTTCTACGCATGACGAGTATACTCGTCAATACACTAAATTCCTGCAACTTCTCCATGACGAGTTTACTCGTCAATCACAGTTAACGTTAATATAAGGGGAACTCACAGAATGTATATTTAATCATTAGAATTATTTAAATCCCAGCAGAAATATTCGTTTATAGATCTAAGAAATAAATCTTAATGTTATAGAAACCACAATGGGAAGTTTATCCTCATAATTCTAGAGAACCCTCCTCGATTACACCTAATGATCTAGTAACTATGAATTTGTCTGTGAAGAGATGATGATTACTTACTGGATAAACCGAAATATGTACCCAAAGCGAAAATCAATCCTCAGAAAACCACGGTTTGTCCCACTGTAATCATATATAACTTAGGTGTGATGTATTGCTATGTATAAATCAATATTGTGCGCAGATAACTTACACAGTAAAGCTTCACGGTGAAGTACGGAGTGAATATATTGCGTATATTGCTTACTGGAAAATGTTGATGGAGTATCATTTAAATTCGCTCCAAGGTGCTATTATTCATTTTTATGTTGGTATATTATGGTAAATATTCATTCGAATTTTGCTTACACCAAACTGAGTTTAAAGTTAACTTGCTTTCAAGGAAAAACGAGTGTGAAGTATTGAAATGGAATTTGTGGTATTGATTTAGAAATTCAAGTTCTTTTAGTTACCATATAGTTTATAGATAATAGAAATATTGAGTATGTAAACATATTGATAATGTAAACGATGGTATATTTTCGCTGTAATTTATCGGGAAAACAAGCAGGGAGAAGCGATACATAATAAAATTGATTTCACTTTACAGAGAAATGGAAAAAAATGTGAGGATTTTCAGAATTCAAATACCAATTAACTTGGTGTTTTTTAATTCTTCAGGATATGAGCGTTCTTGGTTATTTCACAAAGTGAATTAAACGAATAAACTAATGCCTTTTATAATGAAAAATTAATATAAATTGTCTCTCCTTAAAATTTTTGTGATTATCTTATATAATGGAATTTTCAAATATTATATAACTGGAGGTTTGGAAAAAATTGCTTTTCTTTAAAAAATTGAAGTCCGCATTATCGTAGCTCTGCTCATATTCTGCAAAATTTGAATTCGTCACGTTTTAATTATGGGCCGCGGGACCTCATGGGCTAAAGTTATGAATTTGTGGCTGACGATGTTCAAATTAGGTACCATTTCCTGTCCTGAATTCTGTCTTTAGTGGTAAAAGGATCTGAATCGAAGGCTCGATTATAACTAGCCGACGACGAGCTTGTGACCTTAGCCAATCGGCTACCGCGGCCTCGTCGTGCTATATAACGGACACATTGAATGCAAAGTTACATGGTGTGATATGGTGTGATATAAATGTAAAGGGAAAGGGTTTGTCTCATGTTAAAGCTAATGAATCCTCTTTTTTTAGAGGGAGAAGCAAAAAACATACAATGTGCAAACATTTTGCTGCTTGTAGTGTTTATTTTCTGAGGATTAAAAACAAAATAACATGGCGACGTAATTGAATCTAGAAACAGAAGCTTGTAAGTTAGTACGTAGGAGTGAGTGCGTTGTGAGAGTTTAATTAACGGCACACTGTTAAACAATATGAGGGGTTTTGACGACGAACCGTGTAATTTCTCGTAAAAACACAGTAAAATAAACTCTCGTATTTACAGAATATTTTTTTCTGATAGAAAACTACTCATTTGTATCTATCCATAATAGCATATTCAAAAAACATACAACAAATTCGTAGTCACAATATCGCATGAAGCCAGTGAAACGCGCAGTCGATGTCCAACTTTGACATCTTTAGTCTGGAAAGAACCTTCTAGGGCAGGGATGGCGAACCAGTGGCACGCGGCACAACATTTTGGGCACGGCAGTGATCAAAATGGTTTGTATTTTATTTCAAAATAACAAAGTTCACTATCAAGTATTACAAACAAACACAAGTGATTGGTCGCGGGACTGCGAAGAGCACACTCGTTCGTTATTGTCTTGCCTTAGTTACGTCGCGGACTACAATTGCTTATGATGCAAAGTTTGTCTATGCATAGCATAGTCAATTTCATTGATTCAACTCTATTTTACAGTTTTTATCTGTTTTATATTTATGATTTTTAACTTTTATTTAACATGGCTAGTTCTGCAAAGGAACAAAAAGTATAAAATAGTAAGTGTAACAGAGAATTTCAAATTTGGTGAATCTAGTAATATGGCATTTTAGTAAAGGTGGCAAAGCGGTGTGTGTTTTATGTTCTGGAACAGTGGCATGCAGAACATCGTCTGTAAAATGGCATTTTGAAACAAATCACAAATCCTCTTGTCAAAAAAGTGAACCACAGCAAAATAATTAATTGTTTAGAAACCGTTTGGCAGCTGACTCCAATTCAGCATGCATTCTACTAAAAGTAACATTTTACAACCCAAATATAAGTTATTTGTCATCCAATCTGCAACAACAGAGAAGTCACAATAATGTTTATTTTAATTTGAATTACGCGTATAATTAAAACATTTACAGCTATACAGTACAAAAGGTATTTTTTTTGTAGTAAATAAAGCGTTTTGTGTTGTTAGGATTTAGTTATATTATTTTCTTAATAATCACAAGTAGAAATTATTTGAAGGTACGTCTATACTTTATTAAACGCTTCCTTAGAAAAAAATGGCACGTTGGTCCATAAAGTTCGCCACCCCTGTTCTAGGAGCCTCTAAAGTTTTCTCTCAAATATTTATCCAAAATCTTCTGGGTTTTCTAGCAGCATCTATTTTTGCCTTTTTCTCTCTCTCAAAATATGTATTCATTTCCATATTTTCTACTTCAAAAATAAAAATATACTGTAAAATATTGTAATATCTGGCAGTTTGTGACAAATGTCAAATATATTTAAATCACAATGTAGACATATATGCAAATACCTCAATCTCAAAATTGTCTAATCAGTGTTCTCTTATCATTTTAAGTTGCAAACATACATGCCAGTCTTAAAATTTTCGATTCAGTGTTTCTTCATCATCATTTTTCTTACAGCAACAACTTTACTGTTATTTCTAAGATTTCTAATATTCTTCTTATTTCTACATAACATGTACGTTGTAAGCCTTGTAGTTTGTTCACGATATTTTTGATTGGATCAAATATGGAAGATGTTTTGAGTAATTTGCTCAACTGATATTACTATTACTAATTATAGAATTTTTAAATGATAATATTTTTAGAAGTAAGCTTTGTTTTCTTAAACTAACGATGGTTACATAGCACTTAACAATGAAAATTTTCATAATTATTGTGTTGTATTTGCAAAAATTTTTGAATGATATATAATTTATTCAGAGACTATTATTGAGGAAAGAACAATTTAGAATGTTTTAAATATCTGTTCGCGTAAGTACGCACTTTATATGTTGTAAATCATGCATGTGTTAAAGATAAAAGTTATAGCACGTACTTATCTGATAAGTCATAAATAATTCAACATTGTTTCTAGCCATAGTAGCAAACTTATCAGGTGGGTTCGGGGAATACTTTCTGAAAAAAGCGGGGAGAAGTGTAAACAACTTTGGGGGAAATTTCATTATAGAGAATGAATAATCCTAGATAAGAAATTATATAATAATAGCATTTTTAAATATTCAATGATAAAAAAAAAATCACTGTATCATCCATCTATTAATTATCCTTGATTTCGCGTTTTTGATAATCGTTCATGCGATAACTTCATTTACCGCAGAGTACATATTTTTATTTAATGCCTAAAAATTGTGACGATAGTTGTTTTTTTAAAAAATTTTTGTGTTTGTTGAGAAAAAATTAAAAAAACATCTAACGCTTACTCTCACAAAAAAATAAACTATTTAAAAAAAGGCAGCTTTTTTGTGTGCATTGAATCCGTGTAAACCCTTAAGTTCGGCACTCAATAATTCGATTTGTTGAAAACTCACTATCCCTTTTTTCATTGCGCAGTACAAAAAATGTTACAAAGAATTGGGATTTAGAATGGGCTTCAAAATTTCTTTTTAAAAAGTCTAGAAAATTTATTTATTAAGCAGAACTTTTTAAAAAAATTTGCCTAAAAATATATAAATACATTTCTTATAAAAGAAATAAATTTTTTATGAAATATATTTTTCCATGAGAAGTGAGGGTCCACTGTAGATTAATGGTCATGGTCTCGTGTCGTAAGAGAGTTCGAGCCCAGTACTATTGAAGACCCGCCATGTAAAGGGCAATACACGTTAAATCTGTCGAGCTCAAAGTCCTCTTGTTGATGTTGTGTGTAAGTTCTCAGAGGAGGGTGCGAGCTCAGATGTCATCCTCATCACTTGACCATTGTTCAGAATTACGAGGTCCGTCACCAATAGCTTCATAGTGCGACATTAATAGACACTCACCTAAAAAGAAGAACAATGTTTTTTTAATGATTGGAATATACTATCTTTCTCTCTCTTGGAATCCATAACATTTCTTCTTTTTGCTAACTCTTCAGGTACCCGATCTGTGTACAGTTTCTAAGGTTCTAACTTGACTAAAACCATATGTGACTAAAAATAGATTACTACTTGTATCTACATCAGTGCTTCTCAATCTTTCAATATCCGTGACTCAAATTTAATCACAATTTTTAATGCCCCCTATACAATAGGAATGTATTGAATTCATTAATAAAGTACTTTTACATTAAAGCTACAATGCGACCTTAATTATAAACCGGACTAATTATCAAGATTAGTATTAAATTTTGTATTTGTTACTTTTAAGTAATATATATTTTAAGTAAGTTACTTTTAAGTAATATATATTTTAAGTGAGTTACTTTTAAGTAATATATATTTTAAGTAAGTTACTTTTAAGTAATATATATTTTAAGTGAGTTACTTTTAAGTAATATATATTTTAAGTAAGTTACTTTTAAGTAATATATATTTTAAGTAAGTTACTTTTAAGTAATATATATTTTAAGTAAGTTACTTTTAAGTAATATATATTTTAAGTAAGTTACTTTTAAGTAATATATATTTTAAGTAAGTTACTTTTAAGTAATATGTATTTTAAGTAGGTTACTTTTAAGTAATATGTATTTTAAGTAAGTTACTTTTAAGTAATATATATATTTTAAGTAAGTTACTTTTAAGTAATATATATTTTAAGTAAGTTACTTTTAAGTAATATATATTTTAAGTAAGTTACTTTTAAGTAATAGGAAAGTGTTATGTTAGTATTGTAGTTAATAGGATAAGTACTATGTTGTTATTATTGATAAATATTAGTTATCAAATACATTCCGCACTGTACTGATACATTTATAAGTATTATGTATTATTTATCAGCGTCGATATGTATTTTATTTTTTATTATGTCAAAATGTATTAATATATATTTTGTTTTGCTTCCTTTAAATTAATAATTTTTAAAAATAATTTTTTATTTTCGATTTTTTTAAAAGCTTGCGCCCTTCGTGTAAGGTTATTACGCCCCCTAAGGGAGCGTGCCCAACATTTTGAGAAACGCTGATCTGTATAACATAATATAACTTATTGATTAATTTGATTTGTTAAATTGTTTTTCACAGAACATCTAAGAGTTAAAATTTAAACAAATAATGTGCGTTATTCATGTAAACATCATTACTACAATGATTAACGCATTCAAACGTAAAAAAAAAAAAAAAGAAAGAAAGAAAGAAACGAGCATTATATATATACAGTAGTCGCATACGATGTGTAACATCTGACATGTTATCGTGGTAAATTCACAAAAGCAACTTAAATCCTGAAAAAAAAAATGAATCGAGTATGATTGGAAATAATTTTCTATGGAATAATTATATCTTTATGAAAATTTTATTTAATTAACACAAGGAGTACTGCGAATTTTTATCAAAAATAATTATTCTTGTTCAATTTGGGGAAGAGCGGTAATGATAACTTATGATAACTAAAATATGACACATACACTTGTGGTTTCAAAGTATTTAAAAACCGTTGAAAAATAGCGTCAATAACAGTACCACTGTTAGTTGTCGATTTGTGTTCGTTTCGAGCTTGAGTTCATCATTCAAAAAAGCTGCGAGTGGCTCGGCTTCTAGCAAACTGAAGTTAACTTTAAAATCACCACTCAAAATCATGGGAAGCGAGTGATAGTTTTTTAAAAAAAAGAGCAGAATCACCTTCGGTATATGGTAAAAGTACAAAATGCAGGAAATCTTTAATTTTTTGAACCGTTTGATTCGGAGAAATGTATACGACCACCGAAATCACTGTTTGTCCATTTTCTAATAAGGATTCTGCCGCACATATGTCCCCAATATTTTGACTAACAATACCCAGTCCACTTGTTTGACGATAAGTAATATCCATATGCGAGCCACAACATGTGAGTTGTTCTGTTTACGATAGATCGCAACACCAGCTGCTCTGTGGCCCGGTCGTTTAAATTGTACGCAGCAATCGAAGTCAAGTATCGAAACACGTTCGTCATTGTCGAACCATGTCTCTGCCTAAAGGACTTAGCTTCTTCTCTGATCCTAAAGTGAGAAAACAAAAACAAAGATCCCACGGCCTAGACCGCAGGGGGTGGGGGATGGGGACGGAGCCCCTCCGGAATGAAGGAGAAAAAACAGAACTTCACTCCGAGGGTAGCGAAGAGACACCACCAAGCGCGCTGATTGGTCAAACTAAATAGTGCGCGCTTCCCCAACTTCCTGTTACGCATTTCCGTCCCTTTTCACGAAATCACTCCCACAAATCTCCAGCAATCGAGAGGAAAGATGTTACACATCAAAAAAATAAATTTATTTCTGAGTAATAAATTTAATAGTAATAAAAAATATTTTATATTATATTGTAGAATATACATAGTAAAAATTTTCAGTGCTAATCACATTACAGGAATAAATGAAGAAAAAAAATCGTAAAGGATATACACGTAATGCGATTAAATAAATGCAATCCACAAACAAACATGGCCAAAATAAACTACCTATTACCGAGTAGAAATTCTAGTAACCATCATATACAACCGATATCTCTCCACGGTCGAAAACACCAAATAGTTATTTCGCTTTACTTCTGGCCAGTGTCCAAACTTAGGTACGTAAACAATTTCAACAGTCAACTGGAATTATTTCCCATTCACTTTATGTTTCGAACATCTTACACAATTCTAAATAAAAAAAAGTGGACTGTAGAACAATAAAAAACATACTTTTTTTGTGCCGTATTGGCGTGTAGGAACGATTAAGGTTACAGTTAAAGTACCAGTTTTCGCATTAGCAGAGACAGTTTTCTCGCTCCCTTTATTTGTGTATCTAACTGAATTAATGCACAAAAATTCCAGAGGAATTGTTATTTAATGTTAAAAATGTATTTAAGCATTCTTTTTCTCTGATTTATGACCCGTCACTTGCAGATGGCCGCTGGAAGTTGTTAGCCATTTCTGTTTTTAAATTGAGATACACATTGATGCTTTTACTAATAAATTCTTATTGTTTCTTTCCTTTTTTTGCCTCTAAATTGCAATTTGGTATCTTTTACGAATCGTTAAAATAAAATATTACGTATATTATTCCTTTTTGGCTTGGGGAAAATAATTCTAAATGTGTGTAATGCTACATTTGAAAATATTACATTAAAAGTCACATTAACGTGTTTTAAATAAATCTTCTTGAAATGTAGTTGTTTATTTTTTTTATTTGTATCCACCAGAAAAATTCTGCTGTAACTAATAAATTAAATATTCTAACATTTAATGGTATTTGATAAGGTTAACTCAAAATCTTCACCTGTCGGCTGGGTGGCGTGGTTGGTTTGTCGCTGGCCTTCTGCACCCAAGGTTGCGGGTTCGACCCCGCCCCAAGTCGGTGGATTTTCATGATGCAGAAAATCGACAGCGGTCATGTCGTATGATTATATGACATGTAAAAGTTCCCTAGAGTGTCTGTTTGGCCTGGGCGCTCTCTGCAAAATTAAATTATGGTACAAGTTCGCATCGTCAAAGCTCAGGTGCCTCCCTTTGTGGAGGAAACTGGGTGTCTGCGGCGATTGGTATACGCCTATACGGCGCCGCACTAAAGAGTGATACCAGCTCTTGGGGACGTACCAGGTCTGCAATGGTAAAAATACCAATCCGCAGCCCATTGGATAAAAAAAAAAGATCTTCACCTAAGTTCTAGAGCAGAAGACTTCAACCTGGGTTCCTTGGAGCTTTACCTGGTGTTCCGCAATGGATCAGTCTTTGTTTAATGTAAGTGCCAAAATTTTAGTAAAATTTTAATTTTTGTATAAGATCGAATTCTTCCAGGCTGCTTGTCAACAAACAAGTATATTATAAATAAAGCAAAATCTTAAATTTTGTGAAAGTCACGTGCTTTTAGCGTGAAGGGATAAATCAGAAGGCTTGCCAATGAAGGAGAAGGAACATTTTGTTGCCCTATCGACAGATTCGACGTTAAAATCTAAATTAATCTCCAAAGTTTTAGGTAACAAATTTGCAGAATCAGTTTCTTTCGCACAGCTGTAAACATTTTAATGCCATTTTGAACAATGTATTTGCGTTACAAACATTTCTCAACTAACGTGGTAACAGAAACAAAATATAAAAGCAAATTAATCCAGAATAGGAAATGCAATTGCAGATAGCTTCAGTATGTATACCTAGACTTCTATAGTTTCTATAAAAAAGTGCAAACACTTATTCCAGTCTTTAAATGTAATGCAATGGGAAATGGCACATAGAGCGCGAATTAATGATTAAATAACATTACTGTCACATTTAAACTTTTAAAATAAATATACGGTATTTTCATTGTGAAAGCCTATTCTTAAAATACCTATAACATGCTGATCTACTTTTTTTGGATGGCCTCCACTTTTCCTTCTTAAGCACTACAGTCGATTTTTAGTCAAGGCTATCTTGATCTGTTTATTGCAATTGTTTTCCATCTATTTACGCCAATGTTTCACAAGCATTTTTCTATATTGCCTAGCCATTCGTATGGGGTTGACCTCTTCTCTTGCTTACTGGTTTCAAAAAAGTTATTTGCTTAATTGGGTTGTTGTTATCATACTTGAATATGTGGCCAAACCATCTTAGTTGTGAAAAAAAGTCTTAATTACCTAAAAAAATTTATAAAATATTTTTCAGAGTCCATTTTCCTTCACTGCTCTAAAAATTCTTCCCAATATTTTTCGTTCAAATCTCAATAATTTTTCGTTATTCAATATTTTCATTGTCCAGCACTTATAAGTGTTTTGTATAGTTGTTCTTTTGTTTCCCTGCTTATAAATTTGGATTTAAATTGATTTCTCAAACCATAGTTACGTGTATTAGCTGTATTGATTCTATTTTTAATTTCGAACGTTATATCATTGTTAGGGTTCCTCAGAAACACCTTACAATTTCAATCGTTCCGTGAGTCGACAAAGTTTGAAAATTCTAGAAATATCTGAAGATATTACATCGAAAGTCATATTAACATGTCTTAAATAAATCTCTTTTTAAATTTAGTAGTTTATTTTTTTCATTTATATCCGCCAGCAAAATTTCACAGTTACTGATAAAATAAAATTTTCGACATTTAATGATATTCGATAAATTTTTCACATAATCTCTAGAGGACTTGACATCTATCTTACTTTTACAGTTAAGTGCTTTCATTTTGATTCTCAAGGTCAGACATCCATAAAATAGGATGCCAATCTAGCGAAAGCAATAAAAATAATTGCAAGTCGCTACGGCTTTCTGTAGATGAGCCTTAAATGATGTGAAAACCTTAATTATACAGATGATTTGTTTTCTCCGGTTTGTGGGTATGTGCACATCTCAAGGTCGTTCATTCGACTTTTGAGTAAACAGCTCTTGTTTGGTAATCCTTGTTTAGTTGCACAGTTTATATTTTAAAGAAATAATATGTTTCAAAGTACGAAATACTTATTAAATTTAATATAACACACTAAAAATTGAAAGTTTCAAACAATGGTAAATTTAAGTAATCACAAACAGGCTGAATTGTTTTTGTGAGTAAACCGATTGTGGTGTGTGTGTCATAAAAAAATAAATTTTCTATAAAGGCCATATTGTTTTTTTTAAAAAAAATTTCTAAAATTTAATTATAGTCATATTTTGTCAAATGTTTATAGAATTTCATGGTTTTGAATTTATAAAGATTATATATTTGAAAAAAAAAAACAATTTTTTTAATAAGTATAAAAATATGCGATTAAAAATATCTGATTTGTTACAAGGCAGTAGATATTTAAATATGTGTATAAAAAATCGATATATTTTTTATTAGTTTATTTGAAAAAATTTAAAATGTTGCGGGTTTTTCAAAGAAATATATAGAAACTTCAAAAAATGGAAAATTACAATTAAATTCCAAAAACTTACTAATTTATTTAAAATAAATATATTTCGTCTATAAAAGAGAAAAAAGTGTGTTATTTGTGCCATAGTAATAATTTGACAATATGTTTATTTTGTTGAGTTTTTATTTCTGCAAGCGATTTTTATTTTTTAAAAATAAAAAAATAATGCTAATTTTATTCAGAAATTGGATTAAAATAATATAGTCACAGTCTTATGTTACTTAATCGAAAATATTTTGAATTCCTGCATTTATTGTAAATATTGGAAGAAATGAAATACCAAGAAGAATTACTTTTTGAAAATTATTGAAGTTTTTTTGTAAATTGTTTAAATAATAATAAATACTAGTGTGCTCATATTTCGTGAAAAATATTTCTGTTTCTCGACTGTGTTTTCACTGTAAAAATTTGCTTTCGTCAATTTCTTTTGTTAGTTTGATTTGCTCATTCTCAGTTCATTTGTCTTAAAAATTGATTTCATTACTATGGACTCGATACACCTGACGTCATAATCACGTGATGATATACAAAACAAATAGCCACGTGTTTGATTCGGCTGAGTATTTTGACTGAATTTTCGTATTTACATCAACTATCAAAAGCAAATGAAAGAAGTTGTTCCAAAAGAAATTTCGACTGAAATGTGTGTACTTTTTAATTATTTCATTTTCAATTTTTTTTTTATCAAATACGCTGACGATTTTTAAAGTTTTAAAAAGAGTCTGAAATATTTTCTGAGCATTTCGAATTCGAAGAATTTTAATTTTGCAAACATACACAGATCAGGGTACACTTCTGTGATCTATTCTGAATGCTCTGTATTTGTTAAGTATGTAGTTGATAAACTACGTTTTTTTTCAATTCCTACTATTAGTTCACACTTTCTCAATATTTATTTTTGTTCAAATTTTCAATCGTTAGTAAAATACATTTTAAAAGCGCTCGATTAAGCTAAAATTTTATATTCATGATTATTTTGGTTGACAATACAGAATTTAATTAATAAAAATTAATTGATTAAAACTAATTATTCTAATAATTATAAATACATCCATGTGGCATCATTTTTGCGACATAGTGACCATTTTGGCGACTTGTGTCCAAAATTAAAAAAGGTTTTTTCTCACATTTTAAAACATTCAGTTGAACTGAAATTTGAAATACATTTGTTTTGGATAGCAATGCAATATTTTTAATGATAATTAATAAAAATTAATTGTCACTTAATGTTGTGATTCTTCATATGTATACACATATTTATATTAACTATAATTATTTGATAAAAAGTAACAAAAATAAAAATTTTCTTACCTAAGAAGGAATTGATTTTTTTTATAATACTTGTTTTGTTATTTTAAGATATTTTCGACAATTTTACAAGCACTACAGACAAAAATTTGAAACTGAACTGCCTTAATAAAGAAATTTGTTATGTTAAATTTTATTGGAATAAAATCTCACTCTTTAATTTTGCCATCCATTTAGTAGCAATACAAAATACTTTTAAATTTATAGAAATATCATCATAACTTTGTTCATTTTATTTCCTAACTGTTATATAATGTTAATAAATATCTATGCATTTTCTATGTTGCAGTCATTTGAAATTTTATTGTACTGTATGTTGATAAATGTGTCGACTTCAAAGCATTTCAATTTTGCAGACACGAAAAAAACAAACCAGGGTTCTACTTCTGGACCTGTTCTGATTTTCTAACTGATGAATAAGTATGCAGTTGAACTCACCTGCATTTTTTTCTTTTTTCTCTTTATATAGCTATTTTCACTAATTTAGCAAGCATGATAGATAAGATTTTTGAAACTGAACTGGCTCAGCAAAGTCATTGTTTTTGTAATTTTCAGAACAATACACTTACAAATACAAGTAAATTAATGAAGTTCATATGTACTTTAAAAAATATGCATCCATAAATGTATAATGCTGCATGGTGAAGAACATACAATATATTTTAATAATTTGTGAGATTCATATTCCACTATTTTTCCAGAAATCAGGGAATAAATCAGTTCGATACTGAAAAGCTAGATCATATAGAAATTGAGAAGCACGTATCTATCTATATTCTTAAAATACTGATTGCATTAACTTTTCCTAATATTAAAAAAAAAATAATTACGATAAAAGAAAATTTCTAATTATCAATTTTACTATACTACAACTGACATTTTAAATTTCATGTTATTTTCATTTTACATACATAATTCATTTCATTTACATTAGTTGCATATACATGCATAATTATGTAAAATTTTTTAAAAAAAAATTATTGTAATACAGGATAGCAAACGTTACATTCTGTTTAAGGCCAGCACTTTCCATTCCTTCCTGGATAAGCTTGCCTTATACAAAACAGAATAGAAGCAGAAGGATATTGTACAGAAAAATAAATTCATTGCAAATAACATTAAGTAATTTGCACCTTAACAGAGGTTTCATTGCAAGAGATTTTTTAGTGTATTCAATGTTTTAAATATTGAAAATTCCTTAATGTCCACCCAAAATAATATTTTGCAAACCATCGATATGTTTTTGGTAAATTAAGGACAGGTGTGTCCTAACACACACACACAATAGAGCACATGTTTAGTTAATCTAAATTTTACTTATTTTACACATCTTCACAGTAGTTAACAGAGGTACTTCAGTATTTAATTATCCAAAAAATTAGGATGCAAAAATCTGATATGTAACCATACATGCTGTATCAAAAACAAGTATACATACATATAAATCAAAAAACTTAGTTTTTTAAAAATAATTTTAGCATATTACATGGAAAAAGAAAAAATATTTTTGAGAAGCATTCACTATAGAAATGGAAAAATATTTTAATTTACTACAGCTTCATTAATGTTTATACTTGATGATTAATCAAGTACCATTTTAAAACATTAGAAGTCAAAATTATCATTTACCATTTGTAAAATTATATGTAAAAAAATTATGCAACATTTTGAAGTCTTTACTGGCTGTGTTATTTTAGGTAAAATATATGATTTATCGAGAATTGAATTTCAAATATGATAATAAATTAAGGCATTAAAATTTTTTAGTTAAAATGTTTGTATAATAGAATGTTTATGTCCATATATGGAATATAAAAGTCTGCTCACTCTTACATGATCAAAATAAAAAAAGTCATTTTTGAATCCATAATTCTTTTACAAAATAATAATAATGTAATAATTTGTGTGGTATCTATTAGCAGAACATTTATTTTTCAGAGTTTGACTGAAAAACAAATAAGTATAAACCTATCACACAGATGTACAAATTTTTTTACTATGTATTACAAATAAGATTTATAGGTATTTGCACAATTTGTAGAAGATATATCATTATAGATTAGATTTGCTTTATATCATTAGATTTATTTTTACATAAATATAAATACAAGTCTAAAAGACATGTATGTTGATATTATCCTGTTTATAAGTCCTGAATAAATTTGTTGCATTGAGTTACTTACAAATATTGACCAAAGAAGAGTACTTGGATCAATTGTATATTATTGAGAATTAGGATCATGAAACAAAATATGGCTTTATGTATAGACATTTGATTCTGTGGGATGTTGTGCATAATACAGCCAATAACTGGAGCTGTTCCTGCTCATGTTTGAATGCAGTAATAATAATATAATTTTTTAAAGTTCTTGTGTTTTTACTAGGTGAAATTATTTGGCAGTTTAATACATAAGTTCCAAATTTTGGAATGGTATGAGTACTGATTTAGCATTTCTTTGACAAACTTTGAAGTAATTTAATATTTTGCTCAAGTATAATTTGGAAAACTGAAAAGTTTCTTGAAATTTAGAATTTTCCTGATAAACTAATGATATAATTAGTTAATTATCTTGCTTATAAGTAGTAGAAACTGTTATTTTGATTAGAATGGAACTCGGTTTATTCATGATAAACTTTGGAACTTGTTGATGTATAATAATGATTTAATCTTTATAATATATTTTCACATGTTAAACTTCAGAGTGAGAATTCTGTATCTTTTTCACCTCTCTCTGATGTGTTTTTTATCTTCCATTTTTTTTAAAGTATAAATATATATAAAAGATACTTTAGATACATATTAGTGAAAACAAAATAATGAAATTCAATACATTTCTCCAAATAAGTTTTTAGTTTGTATACACTAAACATACAATACCTGGTCAAGATACATAACCAGTAGAAATTGTGAATGGAAATTTTATGCAAGTATTCATTTTTATATATATTGTATTGAATTTTTTCTATCTCATTTGCAATTCATTTTGTTGTAAAAATAAAATTCATTTTCATAAATGGATAAATATTTATTATTATTCAAAAACTTTCATATTAACTCAAATCCAATATGTTAAAAAAGGAATTTTTAAAATTTTTACAAGTTTAACTTGTATTTGGAGCTATCTATTGTATATAGATAAATATACTACTTTTATAATTTATATGTAATTCAATAAGAGAAAAATATATTTAAATGAGGATAATTAAATTGAATTTCTTGCACCTTTTCTGAGTAAACATTCCTTAATAATTTTTAAAAGTAGATCAACATGTTAATAGGCACTTCACAAAACATGTTTAAAAAAAGTATTGAATTTGTTGTTAAAAATTGTAGATTTTCTGCACCAGTGCTCGAAATGAGCTTAAACCAGCACTGTTTGAAACACAAAGTATTTATGTATAAAATAATAATACTAACTTTAGATAGAAATCACCAGGTTTGTAAAAAATTTACTTCAGTTTTAATTGGGGTACAGTTTAGCAAGTTTGAGTTTTATTGCAGACTTTAAAGTACTAAAATAGTACTATAATATATTATCATGCAGTTAGGTACATCATGGGAATATTCAGTTTTATCTGCAATACTTGAAATCAGAAGTCTAATTGCAGTATTAGCTGAGGGCATTTTTAGATGCATCATTTTGAGTAGTGTTCCATCTCTTCAA